>JAJLTH010000001.1:172124-327801 GCA_030568035.1 Tetrapisispora nanseiensis | reverse complement strand
TTTTTTGGTAATGCGGTTCGTGTATAGCAAGTTAGTGAATTGATATTCAGATATATAACTCGGATTAATTGTGGATATAATAGTAGACAGAATGTATTTCGGACCATTGTATTTGTTATATATGTTTATATTGGAAGCGTAGAGCAGATTTGGATCTTTTTTGGTATCTTATATTACAACAATTCCGTTAAAAGACTCATATCTTGAAACCAATTAGTTTTAAATTTTTTAAAAAAACTTGGTTATTCCCAGAGAAATATTAAACTACAGTTCTTCCCTTTTCTAGAGTCTTATATATATTTGTTAAATATGTAATAATAAGCATATTTTAATTTGAAATTATCGATTACATAGTTATGAGCTTTGAGGGACTGTGAATAATAAATTAACAATTTATAATTGTCAGCAAATATTTCTATAATTATTGGAGAGTTTAGAAGTCACTAATTTTAATATTTTATTGTAAAGTAGAGTGAATTTGGATAATATTGTTTTCCTGATTGACTTTAGCAATCGGATTAACAGTATTTTTTTTTTGTAAGTGATGGAATGATTCATTTTGATCTAGCGTGGTGTTACAATTATATAATTCCGTGGTTTTCTATATCCTAATATTTAATATAAATAGAATATATATTGCAGATTCAAAGTCTGAAAACACCCTTCCTTATATACTTCTCAAAAATCCATGACAAAGTTGGAAATCGAAAACTTCCAGAAGCTTCCATCACCTTGACTCTCTTGTCACTTCGATTTTTCTCTTCTTATAAAGTGTCTTGGTAGTTTGTGATTTATCAAAACAAGATTTCTCTCTTGTGACATGTCTTGCTAGTTTGCGATCTATCAAAGAACACTTTTAGTGGATATGTCATAACTTAGCTCATCTAAATAACTTATTAATTTGTTTGTATTAAACAAATCAACATCTTGTCAATATGTATATTTTCCAACATATTTATATTTGTAAAACAAAATTGTGGTAACTAACTTTGATGAAAAATTAAAATGAAGGGATAGATTTAAAGTTAAATGTTATTTGTTTTGAGGAAATATTGTTTTTTTTATGTTTTAGTCAAGATATATGTAGTTTAAGGAAAAATTTTTAATTATTGAATTCAAGACCCGAAACATAAATTTGTAATTATATTTTTTAAATATTTAATTATATCATCTAACATCACATTATTTCTTCATAGGAATCCAAATCAGTAAAATCAAGTTCTTCTGTCATTTGTTCCACCGAATTCTGAACTCCTTCCAAGCCACTTAACTTCTCGACAAATTTTGAATCAGCAAGTGCTGCTCTTGCAAAAGCCCATCCATCAGTTCTACATGTGCCTACTATCGTATCACTACATGCAGAACAGAATTCATAAGCAGGAGTGATTAAGTTCAATGTATCATAATTTGATAAAAAGCCACGAAGCTGATGTGGTGCATCACCTAATACTGGTTTATGTTCAATGCCATTTTGAATAATAGGTTGTAAATAAGATACCATCGTCTCTACAGCTTGTGCTGCTGCTATCATCGCAACACCTGGTCTAGTTACTGTACACATCTGGTCAAGAGTCCTATCTGATAAGCTATCAGTTGGAGCAACAACGTCATTGCAGAAATAGCAACCAAGCCTTTCTGTTGTATCTTGAAGTTGATTTCCATGCCTTATAACCAAATAACTATCAAATCCTAATGCAACATTAATTACTAATTTGTTATGAACATTACCTAACACAGTAGGTAACCATCTGGCCTCTCGGGAGTCAGTTAATATATATATTATATCGTGCTCCTGAATTAGATTGTCTAACTTATTATATTCTTCTTCTGTCAATTTTTCATCTATGGCATGCCCAATCATCGGAATATGCAAGTTAAAACCTTCTGTTTTCATCGATGGGAATATTCTTTTCAATTTTTCCGACGCAACATGTGCTTTTGGTTTGCCAGCATCTTCAAAATCATACAATGACTGTCTCACAGGATTACTCATTGAAACAATACCACTATCAACAAAAGTTATATGTCTCACACCCCATGCCATTAACGAACGGGACACATAACAACCCAGAGTCCCCGCTCCTAATAGTAATATTTTTTTATTTCTAATGGCTTCTAAATCAAGATCTGGCGCTATTCGCCATTTCATTAGTTTTAAATTCAAATCAACAGACTGTTCAAGGAGGCGCTCAGGATTTATTAAGGAACTCAGATTTATAGATATGGGGGCTAGTTTACCATTTGAATTTCTTTCCCAGCCACCTGCAACTAGTTTTAGTTCTTCCGTTTCATTAATTATCAACTCAAGATCCATTGAAAAACTATCTGAGCCGGCTCTAATAAAATTTACTTGGACATCTTTTAAAGACTTATGATGCTGCTTTATAATAGTTAAAAAAGATTTGACTAAAGCGGTTGGTATATATTCTTCTTCACCCAAATCTCGGATAATGAATTTCTTTATAGTTATTGCTTCTGAACTATCGTATCTTTCAATCTTGCCATCCTTTTCGATTGTTACCCAAATATCTGGGTTTTTCCTAAAATATTCTTGATAATTAATTGATTGATCTTCTTTCAATGATGATTTTCTCTTTACATTTATGGTCAAGTTTTTATTTTGAAAATATGGATAAGATACCCAGTAAACGAAGTTATATTTTTTTAAATCTGAGAAGCTAATAATATTAAACGTTACAACGTCATTAATATTTTCCAAACCTTGCTTCCAAATTTTGTCAACATTGTCATATAGAAATTTCACTTTATCAAGATTTTTAAAATCTTCAATTGTATTGTAATTAAATATTTTACCCTTAATTATCGAAACATCTTTTTTTATACTCTCTAAATTATCAACATTAAAACTTTGATCATCTAATACAACATTTTTATTTACATTGTTTGAATCAAACCCAATCTTCGTATAAATAGATTTTTCTCTTGTATCCAACTTAAATATATCCAATTTCAAATATGAAAGTTTTTGAAAGAATGTAGTGTCTAGGAAAGAATGAAAAGGGAAACTGAACTGCAATGATTCTGGTTTACTCATTTGTATCTATATTTGCTACTAGTTTGGTTATGCTTTAATAATTAACAGACATTTAAAAGTCAACCATTATATAATAAACTTTGTTTCTCTTTAAATATCATTTATAAATGATTTACTTAATTTATAATAGATACATCATCAATGATGTTCTTTTAGCGACTGATATCATCGCTCGGCCTCATCACGTGCTCACGATTAACTCGATGCTCGTAACAATGTCAAGTTCCACAAGGTACCATCGTAGAGCTAAAAACAATGATGACTTTGTAACATGCATCACCATGTGTACTTCAGTTCAAATAGGAATAAACCTATCTTATAAAAATACAATACTGTTTTTGTTGTGCGTGGGTCTACCAAGCCAACAACGACCAAATTACATTTGATTCAGATTTAATTTTAAAATATTGTCAAACCTAATGTTTACAGTTCAGTTATAATTTATGCTTCATTTTCTTATATTTATTTCAAATTGATTACCTTTTAGAATTTTTCTTCTTGGCATTGAATAACAAGCTGACAGTCTTCTTCTGTTGCCTTGCCTTTCTCAGATTATCTTCATCAGAACTATAATCTGAATCATTACCGTTGTTACCTTGATGTTGCTCTTGTGGCTGTAATTCTAATTTCTTGTTATATGTATCTTGCTTCGTTGATCGGATATCAGAACCACCCTCTCTTATGGTTTTCCTCATTTTTTGTTTCAACGATACCATGGCCTTTGTATCATCTTTGGATACTCTATATATATTGCTTCTATTGGAGGAATCCCTATTTTTACGAGATTTTTGTTTTGCGAGTGTATTGAGGCTCTTATCAGTATTCATAAAGTCTCCTATTGTATGTAGTTCTGATTGAGAGTCATTTCCATGTAACGAAGAGAAATCGATGCCTGATCCAGTTTGGACCAGCGGTAAATTGAAAAAAGCATTTCTACCTTGAGATATTTCATTTTCTACTTTGTCTTCTTTAAAAAAATCTTCTTTTTGTTTAGTTGAATTCAACCATTTTAATACTTTTTCATTTGACTTATTAAACGAAACTTGTAATTTAGCTTGTAAATCAAGCTTTTCTTGAATCTCTTTAGCCCTTGACATTTTTGCCTTCAACCTCTTCAATTTATATAAATATTCACTTAATATCTCATCGAATATACAATTGACCAGTAACTAAAAACTCCGTTTATTCTGAAGTACCCAACAGGACCATGTATATAATATCTAATATTTACTCATTTAACCATATTA
Organism: Tetrapisispora nanseiensis; assembly: GCA_030568035.1. Classification (NCBI taxonomy): domain Eukaryota; kingdom Fungi; phylum Ascomycota; class Saccharomycetes; order Saccharomycetales; family Saccharomycetaceae; genus Tetrapisispora; species Tetrapisispora nanseiensis. The sequence continues at coordinate 323,499 of JAJLTH010000001.1, read as the reverse complement.
TTTTATTTTTGAGCTCATCGCCATCCTCTAAAATTTTCAAAATTATGTTTATCGTTATTAATTTTGGGTGATGCAAGAGAGAGACCGCTGATTTCAATGAGAACGACAGTAAATAAAGAACATTATCTTTTTAGAAAGGAAATGTATTTATTAAGTTTGATGTGAAAGTTCATCTCTTGTTCTTATTATTTACAATGTATTATTTAAATTTTTATTATGTACAGCTATAATGCACTGTGATGGTTTGTATATAAATATAGACGTTACAATTAGCGTTGAACACAATCAGAGATCATTTTAATTAGTTCGTCGATGTTTTCCTTTTTCAAAGCACTAATTGGAATACATCCCCAACCATTTTTTTTAGAAAATTCATTAATCTTACTAAACCTCTTTATTGTATCTTTACTGTCTTCCAATAGATCAGCTTTGTTGCAGACTATTAATATTTTTTTAGTGTTCACTTTATCTATACCACCAAGTTCATTAATTAATGTCATCAGATCTTTCATTGGATCCACACTATCCAAACTCAAGACGAAAACCCAAGATTTCGATCTCTCTATATGTTTTATAAAATCCAATCCCATACCTTTATCATTTGATGCATCCTCGATAATACCTGGAATATCTGCCACTGTAAAAGGTTTCTCATTTGATGTTCTGCTCACCGTACCAATAGTTGGTACTAAAGTTGTAAATTTCCAATGACCCACTCTAGGTTTAGCATTAGATATTGCACCCAAAATTGTCGATTTTCCAGCGTTTGGTAAACCAACCAATCCGACATCAGCAATGGTCTTCAACTCGAATAAAAAATGCTGTTCTAAACCATTTCTACCTATTTTTGCAAATCTTGGATTTCTAATCAATTGAGTTAAAAAATGCATATTTCCTAAACCACCATCACCTCCTTTTAGAAGACAAATTGGTTTATTTGTAGGCTTTTCAAGATCAATTCCGTATAATGGGAAACGATCATTTATTACCTCAGAGCATTGTAATTGATAATCATAAGCATTTACACGCTTAGTTAACGATTTAAACCAAGGTTGTTTTAAGTGGTAATCCTCATCTTTACCTTTAAAAACCCAGCCGCTACCAATGTCATATGATTCCCTATTCAACTGAATCTCCCAAGGATCCTTATTAAATCCATGCCTGCCTATACATTTTAAATCTATTTTATTCGACTTTAGGAAGTCTCTTAATGATTGATTATATTTATCATTATAGTTTTCTTTAATAAAATTTCTAACATCTATCGGGTTCATACACCAACGAACAGTTGTTCCAACAGGGACAGTGATTAACATATCTTTACCTTTTGCACCATTCAATTGATCAGCCGCACCATCCCTCCCATTCTCGGCAATATATGTAGTTTTCAATTTTGCCAATGAATCAAGACCCTCAATAGCTTGTATATAAACTGAACCACCTTCTCCACCATCTCCACCATCAGGAGGACCAATAGCTCTACCAGCATCTCTAAAAAAAGAGACGGCTCCTTTCCCACCGTTACCGCTTCTGCATTTAATTATTCTTGTATCCACAAATCCTGTATGCCTATTTTTATTTTTATTTATATCATGTCCTAATGATTGCAAGTATTTTAAAGACGTAAAATTTGACAAAGGGGACGAAATCTCAATGTATTTTGATTCGGGAGGACGTGATGTTACTTCAAAGGAAAATTTAGTATCCATATCTTTATCTACTAAATCAACAAAAATGGAATCATTATTGTCTAATATATTTTGTGGATTACTCTCCAGATTTGCTTGATTATCTAAATACTCCAACCATGACTGATTATCAGCAGTTCTTGGTGGACTATCTGGAAATTTGTAATCACTAAAAGTCCTTATAGATATATTTAAATAGGACTTGTTTATTATGGGAAATCGTTTGATCATCATTACAGATTCATATTATTGATATACTATTGATATACTTCCAGATTGAATTTATTGTTAGCTTTATTTAACCTAACAAATATAAAAACATGTTATCAACATTTCAGTAGCTAACCTTTTTTTTTGTAGTAGTGATTTGAACATTTCAATTTTCGATTCTAAATTATGAGCCGATGCGTTTTCTAAGGCTTCAGAGAAAAGAATCTCACAGTTATAAGTTAGTTGCTTAAAGCTTATTAACAATAAATAATGGATGAAATATATCTAAATCTATTATTTATTGTTAAATACCAAATATAATTTTTTTGCTTATTTGTTAAAATGTCTAATGAATTAATTCTCTATAAATTTATAACTATGTATATGCGCTAAATTTACATTTAATTTCCATTTATCGAAACTTCAATAATCACCTCTAACAAAATTAGTTTTAGTTGCTATGAATAAATTAACTGGCTTCCCCTCATTTATCAGAAATTATTATAATTTACCTACTCTTTGTTAAGCAATGATAAAAATTCTTATTTTTTTGGAAACCCTGAATCTGTAATCTTGGATCTTAACGCATCAACGTTCTTCATCATTTTCATCATGCTATTTGGACCATCACTAAACATTAACATTTCCAAATTATCATATTCTTTCCTCCAGTAATTGACTTCTTCAGTAAGTTCTAATAATGAATCTTTTAGAGAATATTCACTCTCTAACGTGTAAATAGCACGATCCATCTTTATTCTTTGTAAGTAGTCATCTAGTTGCTTTTGTAATTCATTTGTTTCTGTGCTTTCTGTATTAAATTTTTCTAATATATGTACAATTTCCTTTGGAGGTGGATAATCATTAATAATCACTTCACTTTCGTGCGTATTCGTTACCTGTACCTGTTGAATTAAACAAACTGATAATCTTCCAAGTAAATTTGTATATGTCATCAGATCTGAATTTAGATTTTCGATAGTTTCAATAAATTCATTTACCTCTTTAGCATCTTCGTCCTCTTCATTTGCATCATCTCCGTAAAAATCTTTTTTTGTAGACTTAATCTTATTATTCTCAATTGTATTTACTTCAGCATCTCTCAAATCAAATTTACTACATTTTAAATCGGCTGTACTCTTTTTCACAATGAGATGATGCTTTTCCAACTCATTTAATTTCGATATCAATTGCTCATCTGATGCATTCTCATTTAAAATTTCTTTCATGACAGATAAAATACTTTTCAGATCAGCATAATTAGTATGCAGGCTTTCTTCTTCTGCACACAATGATTCAAAATAATCATCTGCTGTGTATCTGTTCTCATTCATTTCTATATCGGCTATCATCTCGCTGTCTTTGCTATTATAATACTCGTTAAAGATCTTTGGGATATTACAGGTTCTTCTTAACAAACAGACAACATATATATTACTAAATATTCTACCGAACTAACCTCAATGTGAATTTATTCTCTCAATGTGTAGATATATAAAATATTCATTTTTTTTATTCATATTTTCTATATTTTATACTTGTAAATTACTTTTCAACTAAGGCGCTTGTAAGATGAAAACCCAAAATACACATAACCACATAAACTTAAGATGAGATCAACTTATATATCAACGTAAATAAGTAATTTTTATAATATATATATATATATAAACATTTAATGTTAAATTTAGAAACTCAAACAATAAGTATTCGAGCACTGGGTAAATTTTAGGTTTATTAATTACTTTTATCTGATTTGGTTGACAAACATTATGAATTCATATGATCAATTTACCGTAATACAGGATATAAAAAATTGCCTGAGGCAATCAGCTTCAATATTATCTCAAGTAAAACTTTACAAATCATCTAAATGGTCAGCCGAGGCACTTTTAGGAATAGTACAGAATGATGATGAAATTCCTGAGGAGGATCCAGTAATAAGAAGTGGAACTGGTGCATTGAATTTTAATGATTCTCCATTGGGCAATCAAATGAATATTGATCGTAAACAATCATACAGTAGAAGCCCATTTATTAAAACTAGCAACGATAATTCTGATTTTTCACAAAAGGAGTATGATCTATACTTATTTGTAACGGCATTATTTGATTCCAAAGAGTTTGACAGATGCTCTTTTTTCTTAAAGAATGTCACACATCCTAAATTAAAATTTATGAAATTATATTGTGAATACTTATCATGGGATAAAAAATACAAAGAGAAGATGGAGAATCTGCTTACCACAGGTAAAATACCCAAAGATTCAAACGATAAAGCCTCTAATCATTTGTTTCGAAATGGTAGAGACGATGGCTGGATGAATACAACGTCAGAAGGGTCCGACCATGATAAAAGTCATGACACAATAGGCAATTTAAATTTTGAATCAAATTTGCATTCTATATCAATAAATGATGGTAGAAGATCATCTTTGTTATCAATATTAAATGAGTTAAATGAATATTTAGAAATTTACAACAAAAATTCAACTACTTTAAATATAAAATCACAATCTTCAGAAATAGGAATTGCATTGTTGTACTACCTTAAAGGAATACTTGAAAAAACGGAAAACAATAAATCACTAGCGATGTCATCATTTTTAAAATCTCTTTCAAAATTTACCTATAATTGGACATGTTGGGTGGAATTATTAGACTGCATAACAAAATCAGATGAAGCTACATTGCTAATAACATATATTGATGAAAAATTTAAAATCGAAGACGTTTTTTGCTCCGGCTCCCAATTAGATGTATCTAAAAATATTATGGTAAAGTTCTTCAAACTAATTTTATTTCAAGAATTTAGTGGAGATGTTGATTGTTTTTTAGAGAATCTAGAAACACTTTTGAATATTTTCCCGAATTTTTCTTTCCTCAAGGCACAAAATGCATTAATAAATTATAACTATTTGGATTATATCAATGCAGAGCAACTTTTTGAGCAAATAATTAAAGCTGATCCTTATAGACTGGATGATTTGGACTTTTACTCAAATATTTTGTACGTGATGCAAAAGCAGCCTAAACTGTCGTATTTAGCGCAGTTCTGTTCTCAGGTGGATAGATTTAGACCTGAAACTTGCTGCATTATTGCGAACTATTATTCATCAAGACAGGAACATGAGAAATCAATTTTATATTTTAGAAGAGCCATCACTCTTAACAAAAAGAATATAAGTGCCTGGACATTAATGGGCCACGAGTTTGTTGAGTTGAAAAATTCCCAAGCAGCCATAGAATGTTATAGACATGCTGTCGATATCAATCCTAGGGATTTTAAGGCGTGGTATGGTTTAGGCCAAGCATATGAAGTCCTCGAAATGCATTTATATTCCTTATATTATTTCCAAAAAGCCTGTACTTTGAAACCCCTTGACAAAAGAATGTGGCAGGCTTTAGCAAGTTGTTACGTTAAAATCGGTAATTTCAAAGATGCAATAAAATCTTATGAGCGTGCATTACAATTATCCTTGAATACAGATCAAGACTCAGCATTGTTGTACAAGTTAGCGGAGGTTTACGAGAGATCAAATGAAATTGAAAATTGTAAAGAGTATATGATGAGATGTGTGAATGTGGAAACATTAACAGAAGGTTTCGTGACAGACGAGATAGCAAAAGCCAGATTATGGCTAGCTAGGTATCACGTATCTAAAAATAATTATGAAGAAGCTTATAGTTATGCAATTGGTGTATCAACAGGTAGTACACACGATATCGAAGAAGCGAGAGCAATTGCTAGAGAATGCAGACGACAGGTGTAAAACCATTTTTGAATCTACCTATCTACCTATCTTCTATTTAGTGAATATTACAATATAACAAAATAATCTTAAGTAAGATAAAAATTAATACATGCATTTTTATATGAAATATTTTAAGTCCACATTTAGTACGTGATTAAATAAATAATTTAGTTAATGATAATTAGAATATAAACAATGAGATGTGTGAGCTTACCTATCATTTACAAATCGAAGAGATACAAACATGCATCTACTACATTAATATTTCCGTATATAATTATTTTAACTTTTTCTATATTGACTTTAAAATCGATGCGATGGAAATATGAATACTAATTTGAAAAAATAATATTGCTATTTATTAAATAATACAGTGTAAACATTCAGTTACATTGGCGGTAATTTCAATTAAAACAAGTTCTGACATATAGAAAATTATTTACACAACTATTTAATTCAGCATTAATAATTGAAGAATTATAAATACACAGCAGCAACAAAACGGTGCTAAAACAACTGCTCCATAGTAATCATAGTGAGCTGAATATATTACACAATCAAATATGACTGGATTACCACCACCTCCCCCACCTCCTCCAGGTTTTGATGATAGTTCAAGCGATGATATTAATAATCATGCATTTGGACTCCCTCCACCGCCACCTGATATGGAGCAGGACGATGAGACCAACACTTTATTTCATGACATAGAGAGCGATCTTCAACATGTTGAATCAAAACCTGAATATGAATGGCAACCTGGGGATGCAGTACCACCACCACCACCTCCACCACCGCCTGGTATGGCTGGTAATGTTGATATTACTATCGACAGCTTGCCTACACGAATTACTGAAGATTTGGATGAGAAGGACTCAGGTATAATTTATAAACGGAGCAAATTAGATCAAAAGAACTTATTAAGTCGTAGAAGGCTGAAAAAAAAATTAAAAGCAAAAAAAAGGTTTACATTAGTTCATTCACACAAATTGGAAATGCCCCCTGAACATTTAAGAAAGATAGTAGAGGATCATACAGATATGACATCAAATAGATTTAATTATGACAAGCGTGCGTTTTTAGGTGCTTTGAAGTATATGCCTCATGCAATTTTAAAATTATTGGAAAATATACCACAACCCTGGGAACAAACTAAAGAAGTTAAAGTTTTATACCACACAACTGGTGCCATATCATTTGTCAACGAGATTCCAAGAGTAATCGAACCTGTATATATTGCCCAATGGTCGTCTATTTGGATTGCTATGAGAAGAGAAAAAAGGGACAGAGCACACTTTAAAAGAATGAGATTTCCACCATTTGATGACGATGAACCTCCATTATCATATGGTGATCATATCAAGGACACAGAACCTTATCCAGCTATCCAGCTGAATTTAGATGAAGAAGAGGATAGGAATATTATCGATTGGATTTACGATTCTAAACCATTAATTGATGATAAGAATAAGATAAATGGAACTTCTTATAGAAGTTGGCAATTAGATTTGGAAACAATGTCAAACTTACATAGAATATCACAACCACTAAATGATGATATCAAAGATAAGAACTATTATTATTTATTTGACAAAAAATCTTTTTTTAACTCGAAGGCCTTAAATGAAACTATACCTGGTGGACCCAAATTTGAACCATTACACCCAAAAACCGAAGATGAAGATTTTAATGAATTTAATTCCTTAGATAGGGTTATTAACCGAGTACCAATACGGAGTGAATATAAGATAGCATATTCTCAGTTATATAACTCCTACCCAAAATCAACAGAAACTCTATGGTATCATAACCCTATAGATTGTTCAAATGAAATATATAATAATGACGAACAAAGTTTATTTGAATTTCATTCTTCCTACAATCCAATCATAGTCCAAGAGAGCAATAATACTAATAAGAAATTCGAACATACTAGAGAATGCGGTAATGAAGATCTTTCTTTTTCGAAACCAATTACCCCTATTTTCTTAGATGGGGAAATTACACCAGATTTCAGCTATGATGCAGTTAAATTATATAATTCGTCTTTCCCATTCAATAGATTAAAAGGAAAAACAATAAGAGCACAGGATGCAGCACTCGTAAAAAGTTGGTATCAGCAGCATTCTGATAAAAAATACCCAACAAAAGTACGCATATCATATCAGAAATTATTAAAGAATTATGTCAAAAATGAATTACATTCTAAAAAGTCAATAAATAAGAGAAAATTTAAATTACTTAAATCGTTAAACAGCACAAAATATTTTCAACAGACCGTTATTGATTGGATAGAGGTTGGCTTACAAATATGTAACCAAGGTCATAATATGCTGAATTTACTAATACATAAAAGGGGCTTGACATACTTACATTTGGATTACAATTTCAATTTAAAACCAACAAAAACACTGACAACCAAAGAAAGGAAAAAATCAAGATTTGGGAATGCATTTCATTTGATGAGAGAAATTTTAAAGGTCACAAAGTTGATAGTCGATGCCCATGTGCAGCATAGAGTAGGTAACGTTGATGCATATCAACTTGCTGATGGTATTTATTACATTTTGAATCATCTTGGGCAACTTACTGGTATTTATAGATATAAGTATAAAGTTATGCATCAGATAAGAGCATGCAAAGATTTGAAACATTTAATATATTACCGATTCAATAAGATAATTGGTAAAGGTCCTGGTTGTGGTTTCTGGCAACCTGCATGGAGGGTGTGGGTATTTTTTTTAAGAGGAATTATACCTATTTTAGAAAGATGGTTGGGTAACTTATTAGTTCGTCAATTCCAAGGGCGTTCTAATGAGGTTGTAAAGACCACGACAAAGCAAAGGTCAGATGCATATTATGATTTAGAACTCAGATCATCCGTGATGAATGATATTTTAGACATGATGCCGGAACATATTAGACAAAGCAAAGCAAGAACAATATTACAACATTTAAGTGAGGCATGGAGATGTTGGAAAGCTAATATCCCGTGGGATGTCCCAGGGATGCCCGAACCCGTAAGAAAAATAATTGAAAGGTATATAAAAGCTAAAGCTGATGGTTGGGTATCGGCAGCACATTACAATAGGGAAAGGATCATATCTGGCGCCCACGTAGAAAAAACAATTGTAAAAAAAAATTTAGGTAGATTAACAAGGTTGTGGATTAAAAACGAACAAGAGAGACAACAAAATATTGAACTGAATGGCCCTGAAATTTTGCCCAAGGATGCCACTGCCATATTTTCAACGATTGTTGAATGGTTCGAAGCTAGAAATTTCTCACCAATTCCTTTCCCTCCACTAACATATAAAAATGATACCAAAATTCTAATACTTGCTTTGGAAAATTTAAAAGAGTCATTTACTTCTAAGGTTAAATTAAATGCATCTGAAAGAGAAGAGCTTGCCTTAATCGAGGATGCTTATGACCACCCACACGAAACTTTAAATAGAATTAAAAAATACCTTTTAACACAAAGGGTGTTCAAACCAATACATCTATCAATGATGGAACTCTATCAAAATATATCACCTGTTTATTCTATCGATCCTCTTGAAAAAATCACAGATGCATACTTGGATCAATACTTATGGTTTGAAGGTGAACAAAGAGGTCTATTCCCAAATTGGATCAAACCAAGTGATGCAGAAATTCCCCCACTACTTGTGTATAAGTGGTCACAAGGTATCAATAATGTGGATAATGTTTGGGATACTTCTAATAACCAAACGACTGTATTGTTAGAAACACAGTTAACTAACATGGCAGAAAAGATTGATTTCACATTATTAAATAGGTTGTTGAGATTAATAATGGATCCTAATTTGGCAGATTACATGACTTCAAAAAATAACATAATTCTTAATTTTAAGGATATGAGTTATGTTAATAAATCTGGATTATTAAGGGGTATCCAATTCGCATCTTTCATATATCAATATTATGGTCTCGTAATTGATTTATTGACTTTAGGTCTGGATAGAGCTCATGAATTAGCAGGAACACCAACTGAGCCCAATGAGTTTATGCAGTTTAAAGATCAAGCAATTGCTAATAACCACCCTATGAGGTTATATGTCAGATATTTTGATAAGGTATATATTCTTTACCATTTTAATGAAGATGAAATGATGTCGTTAACAGATGACTTTTTGTTAGAAAATCCAGATCCAAATTTTGAAAATGCTATTGGTTATAAAAATAAAAAGTGCTGGCCACAAGATGCAAGAATGAGGTTAATGAGGCAAGATGTACAATTGGGTAGAGCAATATTTTGGGAGCTCCAAGGTAGAATTCCTCAATCTTTAGCAAATGTTAGTTGGAGCAACTCCTTTGTTTCAGTATATTCAAAATACAACCCGAATCTTCTATTTACAATGTGTGGCTTTGAAGTTCGAATATTACCAAACCAGAGGATAAATGAAACCATTTCACCCGATGAAGGTGTGTGGGATTTGATTAACGAAGTTAGTAAAATTAAAACTTCAAAAGCGTATTTAAAAGTATCACAAGAAGAGATTGATAAATTTGAAAGCAGAATTCGCAGCATTCTTTTGACGTCTGGGTCAACAACATTTACTAAGATTGCTGCAAAATGGAACACAAATTTGATATCCCTATTTACTTATTTTAGAGAGGCAATTTTATCTACAGAAGGCCTCTTAGATATTTTGGTCAAATCTGAAACAAGAATACAAAATAGAGTTAAATTAGGTTTAAACTCCAAAATGCCTACAAGATTTCCGCCAGCAGTATTTTACACACCAAAGGAACTTGGTGGTTTAGGTATGCTGAGTGCTTCACATATTTTGATTCCATCCTCTGATTTGAATTGGTCTAAACAAACGGATACAGGAATTACGCATTTTAGGGCTGGTATGACCCACGAAGAAGATAAATTGATTCCTACAATATTTCGTTATATTACTACTTGGGAAAATGAATTTTTGGATTCTCAAAGAGTATGGAACGATTATGCCTCAAAGCGTTTAGAAGCTATAAAACAAAATAGGAGACTTTCTTTTGAGGAATTAGAAAATTCATGGGAAAGAGGTATACCGAGAATCAATACATTGTTTCAAAAAGATCGTCAAACTCTTGCTTATGATAAAGGTCACAGGGCACGTAGAATATTTAAGCAATATGCAGTTGAAAAAAGTAGTCCGTTTTGGTGGACAAACTCACGTCATGACGGTAAATTATGGAATTTAAATTCGTATCGTACTGATGTCATTCAAGCATTAGGTGGTATTGAGACAATTTTGGAACACACGCTTTTTAAAGGGACTGGGTTTAACTCTTGGGAAGGTTTATTCTGGGAAAAAGCTTCAGGGTTTGAAGATTCAATGCAATTTAAGAAACTGACACATGCGCAAAGAACTGGTTTAAGTCAAATCCCTAATCGTCGTTTTACCTTATGGTGGTCCCCTACAATAAATAGAGCAAATGTTTATGTTGGTTTTCTAGTTCAATTGGATTTGACAGGTATATTTTTACACGGTAAAATCCCAACCTTGAAAATATCTCTTATTCAAATTTTTCGTGCACATTTGTGGCAAAAAATCCATGAAAGCATCGTTTTTGACATTTGTCAAATTCTTGATGGTGAAGTAGATCTGCTCCAAATTGAAAATGTGAAGAAAGAAATGGTCCATCCAAGAAAATCATACAAAATGAATTCATCAGCTGCTGACGTTACAATAACCTCATTAAATAAATGGAATGTCTCTACACCTTCTCTGCTGCATGTTACTAATGATGAGCATACCTCATTTACAACTGAGAAAATATGGTTTGACATACAATTAAGATACGGTGATTATGACTCACATGATATATCAAGGTATGTAAGGGCAAAATTTTTGGACTACACTACAGATAATGTTAGCCTTTACCCTTCTCCAACAGGTGTCATGATAGGTATTGATTTAGCTTACAACATGTACGATGCTTATGGAAACTGGTTTGAAGGACTAAAACCATTGGTACAAAATAGTATGAAAACAATTATGAAAGCAAATCCAGCACTTTATGTTCTACGTGAACGTATAAGAAAGGGTCTTCAAATATATCAGTCAAATGTACAGGAACCATTTTTAAACTCCTCCAATTATGCTGAATTATTTAATGATGATACTAAATTTTTCGTCGACGATACCAATGTCTATAGAGTAGTTGTTCATAAAACATATGAAGGGAATGTAACTACTAAGGCTATCAATGGTTGTATTTTCACTCTAAATCCTAAAACTGGTCATTTATTTTTGAAGATCATACATACGTCTGTCTGGACAGGACAAAAAAGACTCAGTCAATTAGCAAAATGGAAAACTGCAGAAGAGACAAGTGCTCTAGTGAGATCATTGCCTAAGGAAGAGCAACCGAAACAAATAATTGTTACGAGGAAGGCTATGTTAGATCCTTTAGAGGTACATATGCTTGATTTTCCAAACATTTCAATAAGGCCAACCGAATTACGTTTGCCATTTTCAGCGGCAATGTCGATTGAGAAATTATCAGATATAGTAATGAAGGCAACTGAACCTCAACTTGTACTATTTAATATATATGATGATTGGCTAAATAATGTTTCGTCATATACGGCATTTTCTAGACTTATATTATTATTAAGAGGTCTTAAAACCGATGAGGAAAAAGCAAAAATGATTATTTTAGGTGATCCCACAATAATAATAAAGGAACACCACTTATGGCCTTCTTTTACAAATGAACAATGGATTGAGGTTGAATCTAAGATGCGTGATCTAATTTTATCAGAGTATAGCAAAAAATATAATGTTAATATATCTGCCCTAACACAGACTGAAATCAAAGATTTGATTCTTGGTCAAAATATTAAAGCACCATCGGTAAAGAGACAAAAGATGGCAGAATTAGAAGCTGCAAAGTCAGAAATCGAATCAACAGAATTATCAGCCGTCTCTGCAATGAAAACAAAAACGGTCAATGCACAAGGTGAAGAAATTATCGTCGTTTCTTCTGCTGATTACGGAGCTCAAGAGTTTAATTCTAAAGTCAATTGGAGAAACAATGCAATCGCGAATAGTTTATTACATTTACATTTAAAAAATATTTATGTCAATTCTGATAATTTTGTTGAAGGAAAGAATGTATTTGTTATTCCAAGTAATCTATTAAAGAAGTTTGTTGAAATTGCAGATACCAATATTCAGGTAGCTGGATATATTTATGGGAAATCACCCAAAGATCATCCTGCAGTAAAAGAAATTAAAACGATCGCATTAGTTCCCCAATTGGGAAGCAACAAAAATATTAATATTGCTAGAGTACCTGATAGCAAATTATATCCTCATCTTGTAGATTTAGAACTATTAGGCTGGATACATACAAGAACCGATGATTTGAAATTTATGACATCTGCAGAAGTTACTACACATTCTAAATTATTTGGAAACCTTAATAGAAGTTTGGTTGATATTACTGTTGATTTAATTAGCGGAGCTGTATCGTTGAATGCGTTTACTTTAAGCGATGATGGTTTCGAATGGGGAACACAAAATAATGATTTAATTAACGATATTCCAGATGGCTTCGATGCTTCTTTTAGTATGAATGCCCAATTGCTTCTTTCAGAAAGAATTATGGGCAATTTTATGACCCCATCTTCTAATGTATGGAATTACTTGTTTATGAGTAATTTATTCACCAATCAACTGGATTATGATCTGAAGGTTAGCATTCCATATGAGTTTTACAATGAAGCACAACGTAGTTCCCATTTTCTTCAATTTTCTGAACTTGTAGAAAATGGTGAGTTGGAAGCTGACCAAGAGGATGTTTTTTCATAGTTCTATATATTGTTTGTATTTTACTTTGCCTCAAAGAAATGCCATTTTTTTAATTCAGAACATTTTTATGCCAACACCTTTCCATACCTACACTCTCTTACCTCGTCGCTTAATTGATCGGTATTTGGTATATTTACACTTTACGCGCTCATCAAAACTTTTGTAAGCGATACTTTGAGATCATATATAATTAAGAAGAATAAACCTGCAAAATCTACAGATACTTTAGTTTGAATGGCAAATATTATATAAAAAAATATTATGTGTTTATCTAGACAAATACCATGTCATGTATTAAAAAATATACATATATTTTATACTAGAAGAATTCTTATTTGGGATACATATAGTGATCAACTTATTAATGCCCAACACTCCAAAAAAATTGAACACAAAAAGAGATGCTACAACTCCAGTTTCTGATAAAAATGAATCCAAAGAGTCTCTCAGAAATGGAACTGCCAGCTCGGCAACAACTGTACCAACGAAAAGATTAAAAAAGTATCACTTTGCACCTGTCAATAATTTTAAGCAATCGGCCACACCTGCAGATGACGTTCTAAAATCCATATCGGTATCTCAGCTTCGAAACAAAGCAACGAAACCTCTTTCAAAATCGAGTAAGAGTACTTTAAAACCAGCTATAAAGGCTTTACCAATAAAACCTAAACTAAATACAACACCTATTAAAATGAAAACAAAATCTGACAATGATAGATACAATAAGAACGAAGAAACATTTTTACCAACACAAGAAGTAATATGGAAGTACTCCCCCTCCAGTGCAAATGATAGGTTTCCTATATCTTCGAGCCCTGAGAAAAATTATAGAAATTCTACAACAAACTCTGATAGAAAGGATATTGAGTCTACACCAATAGCACCTGGTAAATTGAATAGCATTTTGAAATTTAACCATATGGAACAAGAGAACATTCCAGAACATATATTGCATACAAACGAATTAATAAATGATAGAGATACCCAAATCAATACTAACATAGGAACTGATCCGGATAATTTAAGGGATATAAATGATATTTTAGTGGACCTAGGTTCTTTTAAAGGTGCTAAGTCGGCTTCTTTAGAAGTTGATAATATCCCATCATCACCCACGGAACACAAATATATGAAAAATGTTGATGTAGATGATAACATAAATGCTCCAAATGATTTTAAAGATTATGCTATTAATTCAACTCCAGACACTAACAAACCCAGCATTGCATTAAAAGCTTCTAATATTCATGATGATATACATGAAATACAGGACAAAAAGGATTTGGCGAACGTAATTGGCATAAAATCAAAATTCAAAGATGGGGGTGAAATTGATAAAGTTAAAATAATTAGTGAAGCGGATGAAAGAGATTACGTTGATGATGTCGATGAGGATATGGATTCCCTACTTGATATCTTAACTCAAAAACCTCCAATAGCACTATCTGCAAATGCAATTCTGAATCATGGTAATGTTAAGGATGATAATTTGAATGGTGATATGAATGTGAAGATAACAAACCCTAAACCTGATACTTATGATTCAATATTAGATTGTCTGGATAGCAGTGAAGAGGATTTATCTGAATTGAATAATCCATTGAATTTTTCAAATAATCAAATTCAAAACGCTAAGGATGTCGATACCACTGGCGGCATAGCAAATCTTGAAAATTATGCGAATAAAGCAAAGCACATTACATCTCGAAGTGATATTACAAGACTAGTCATTTGCAGCGTTAACGAATTGCAGGTTCCAAAAATTGGAAGGCAAAAAATATTAAAATGCATTGATTCTTCTGGGAATTTCACCTCTGTGATTCTTCGCCATCCCTGGGTTTTTTTGGATGTAATGGATGGAGATATTATTCATATTATTGAGGGTATTAATTGTAAGAACAAAAGGCTATTGTCTGATGAAAAAGATCCAGAAACTTTGAAAATGAATGATAATTTGTTAATAGTGAACCCTGATATACTTTTGTCAGCCACTGCAATTGGTACATCACTTGCATGCCTCAGGAGAGCTGTTATCCAATCTCTATTTCAAGATTACAGAGGTGTGCCTAGCAAAGTCATGCTAATTGGTAATATTACACATGAACTTTTACAGGATATATTGGTATATAAAATAAAGCATATGAAGTTAGAAATCTCAGATATTGAGACTACTTTAGACAGAATACTGGAGAAGAATAAATTTGAGATAATCTTGTGCAACGAAACAGTTGAAACAATGAAAACACAAATCATGGAAGAACAGGTTGAGAACATTAATAATTTTATCAAAAAGTTTGTTACAGATAAGCCAGGAGCTGGTGCTGTATCAGTGTCTGGTTCACGAAATAAGGCATACATTTCTATATCTAATATCATAGAAGTGGAAGAAAACATTTGGTCACCGGCGTATGGTTTAAAAGGATATTTAGATGCAACGCTTGAAATAAGTACTTTAAATGATATTTTAGTAACACCGCTTGAGATTAAAACTGGTAAATCTAAGCAGACCTCACATGAAGCTCAAGGGTTGACGTATACTTTTTTATTAAATGATAGATATGAATTGCCAATAGACTTTTTTTTACTATTATACACAAGATATAATGAGATCACCAAATATGAAAAAGTTTTGCATTCAGTTAGGCATATATTCATGTTGAGAAATCAACTTGCCAATAAATTAAAATATCAGCTTAATGAAATAAAGAAAAGTTCTGTAGAGAAGGTTGAATTACCACCAATTCTTAGGGGTTCTGTATGTGATAATTGTTATGTCAAACAGGAATGTGTGACATTACATAGCTTGCTTGATAAGGATAATTCAGAGGATTATGGTTTTCCTAAAGAAGAATTTGAAGTAATGACCAACCATCTGTTAGAGAACAAAAAGACATATAAAAGGTTTTTTACAAAATATTATGACCTTTTGAAGAAAGAAGAATCAAGTCTCTTATTTTTGAACTCTTCTTTATTTTTAATGGATAGCAAGCAAAAAGAAGTTGAACTTTCAAATTGTTTATCCAATTTATCTATTTTAAGTTGCTCAAAGAGCGACATCTTTGATGATATTTTCTTTTTTAAATTTTATAAAACAGACTCTGAATCTGCAGTTGATTTTACAAGTAATTTTACGAAGAACGACTCAGTTTTTATAAGTGATGAAGAGGGGAATTTTGTATTAGCTCAAGGGAAAGTAACATCTGTCACGATAAATTCTATTATTATATCCACGAAGAAAAAAATTCTTCATAATAAATTTAAAATGAATCGAAAATATCCACAACTAAAGGAGCCATCAATGACCCATACAGATACCGATCCGTTTTTGCTTAATCTTCAGAATACAATAAAGTACAGGATTGACAAGAACGAAATACAATATGGTTTATCCATGATACGTTTCAATCTGCTAAATTTATTTCTACCTCCAGTAGACAAATTAGTTCAGGTTATAGATGATTTAACAGGAAGAGAACGATTTCTAAAACCATCAGAAGGAGGAGATTCTAACACAAGGCGATTGATAGTTGATGATATTGAACCTACGTTTCGTAAAAAAGGAGAGACACCGCTTATCAAGTACGACATCCCGTTGGATTGTAATTTTAATAGTGATCAACTAGCAGCCATTGATTTAATAACAAGAACAGAGGATTACTCTTTAATTTTAGGTATGCCAGGTACCGGGAAGACCACTGTCATTGCAGAAATAATACGTGCTATTATTAAGAATGGCCAGACAGTCTTGCTAACTTCATATACTCATTCTGCAGTAGATAATGTTTTATTGAAACTAAAGGATTTTGAATCTACAATCTTAAGACTGGGATCAAGCCATAAAATACATCCAGATTGTCACAAATTCATTCCTTCATATGACAAAATATCAAAATTCGATGACTATACAAAACTAATTAATTCAGTTTCGCTAGTTGCAACTACATGCTTAGGTATAACTGATGTTATGTTTTCTTTGAGGGATCATGATTTTGATTATGTTATCTTAGATGAGGCAAGTCAAGTTTCACTCCCTGTTGCGTTGGGTCCTTTAAGGTTTGCCTCTAAATTTATTATGATTGGTGATCATTTTCAATTACCACCCTTAGTAAAGAACGAAAAGGCACGAGAAGGTGGTTTGGATATATCCCCATTCCAGTTATTATGTGAGAGGCATCCAAATAGTGTTGCATATTTAACATACCAATATAGAATGTGTGAAGATATAGCTAAATTATCAAATGCTATGATCTACAATGGACAATTGAAGTGTGGTAATGATTTTGTCAAAACACAGAGTTTGAGTATTCCTAATCCCAATGCCATTCTTGATTTTCAAATAACTGACCAGGAACATTGGTTAGATCCTGTTTTAGAAAAAGAAAATAGAGTTTTATTTCTAAACTATGATAAATGTGAAAGTATCAATGAAAAATTAAAGAATAAAAATTTAATGAATGAAGGCGAGACGAAACTTTCATATTACTGTGTTAGGGCCCTTGTAGAATCAGGGATTCCTTTAGCTAATATTGGTGTTATGTCTTTATACAGAGGGCAACTATCCTGTCTTCAAGAATCCTTACAAAAAGAGGTTTCCCTTGGTCTAGAAATCTTAACTGCAGATCAATTTCAGGGAAGGGATAAGGAATGTATCATTATTTCGCTTGTTCGTAGTAATAAGGAACAAAAAAGTGGAACTTTGATAAAGGAAATGAGAAGGATAAATGTTGCTTTGACAAGGGCAAGATCAAAGCTAATAATTATTGGGTCAAAAAAAATGATTGAATCAGTGAAGGAACTGGACCAATTTGTTGAAATTATTTGTGAAAATGATTGGTTTTATGACCTACCAGTAAATTGTCTAGACTGTTACAAGTTTGATTCATTAGAACAAGCAAAGGAAAAATCAAAAAGTCATAAAACGTTGAATTCTGAAAATGGTGTTTCAAAGCTTCTAAAATCTAAACCTATAGTCAGGGAGTTATTGTCGGAATTATAAAACATATATATTATATACACGTAACTATTTAATTCACAATTAAGGGATTTAATATTTTTTATTACATTTTATTATCAACTACTTTGGATGACAAACGAAATTTTCAAAAATACAATGAACTAAACAAAATGTTAATTTGAAAGCCCTTATTTTTTTGAACATTAATTGTATATAAACTATTTATAACAAATATTTCAAATTTTACAACTATCTAGCTACTCTTGGGTGTTGTATCCATTATAACACTTTTCACCATTAAAGTTTCACTATTCCTATTTGTAAAAGATGAGAGTGGAGGAAAATTCGGTCCCATAAGAGGAGATCCTGAAGTCCCAGGGTTAGCCAATTTGTAATTCTGAGAACCAAAAGCGTTTATATTATTCTGCGTATTATTCATAGTATAAATCGAACCAATATTTGATTCAGTAATTGAATTTATGGATGATGTTTGACCAAGTGATACCGCTTCTCCGGAAGTTACTTCAAGTGGTTTTACCATGAGGGTATGATTATTATCAATCTCCCTTAAGCTATCCAACATCTCTTGTAATTTATTAATAGTTTTCTGAAAATCAATAAGTAAGCTTTGTGAACTTAACCTTTGATTCAAGTTCATATCATATATTTTCTTGGAAAAGTCTGATAATTCTACTAACGTATTTGCAAATAATTTATCTTTTTTCTGTAGTTTTAGTATATTATCTTTAAATGCCATCGTATTGCTATCGGTTAAATTTGTATGGCTAGAATTATTTTGGGCTGAAGATGACTTATAGAGGTAGTTAGATTCAATATTGTTAGGTAGACCTTCTTTTAATTCTCTAACTGAATTTGAATTACTTTGGGCATTGGAAACTTCATTTGGTGTCTTATAAATTGATGAGAACGACGGACTCTTTAATGGCTGTTGTTGTTGTAGTTGCTGTGGTAAAATTGGACTTAAAGTCCAGTTAGATAAAGTTTGGTAAGATGGAATAGTTTGAATTGAACTTTTGAGGTTATTTGATCTAGTTTGGAATTGATTAGAAACAGGTAAAATTGAACTTGTGCTGTTATTATTATTATTGCTAGTATTATTACTACTATTGTTTTTTGGAACAACGTAGGGCAGGCTTGAATTCATCGTTGTAATTTGTTGAGTATGGTATCCATTCAAATCCATTTTGTAGTGGTAAGGCGTTTTTAGTTGCTGTGACTGTTGTTTCATGAAAGGCAGGTTATTATTTGATAACGCCAAATCTTTGTCAATATTACTTAGAGGGGTATTATATTGGGAAGAATTTGTCGGAAACGTACTTATTTCTATTTTAGTATCTAAATTTTGTTCAACATCGTTAATATTCTCTTTATAATGTAAAGTTGTAGAATTATCATGTGTTTCTAGGCCACTACCATTACTACTTATTGGTGCAGTTATGCCAGGATAAATGCCTTGATTTCGTGCGTCATTAATGTCATACATTGGGTTCGGGAAATATTCTTCATTGTTTTGATAAGTATATTTGAAGTTGTCCTTTATAGTTTGATCTGGTGTAATAGCTTGATCTATATAACATATACCTAGCCTAGCTAGAATATTTTTTCTTTTACCATCTCTCCCTAAACCTATGCTTTTTCGTTGTATCCTGCTTAACGTTACAACATCTGAATCTTTTTGGAACAAACCAGAAGGGTGCGTGAAATACCACTCTATTTCTTCCTTATCTGGTTTTACCTCTGAACCTCCCTGTGTTTTATTGCCTGTCGCATTATTTTTTGATATAATTGCTGACGTCGCTGATCCCATAGGTTTATGCAATGTTTTCCGAAGACCATTGATTCCTGAGGAAGGAGCATCAATGACACTAGTATTCTGTGATAATTTATGGAATCCGTACATATATAACTGTCTCACGAAGCTGGTAAAATTTTTATGTTTGAAATATTTTTTTAGAACTTTTTGACTAAAATTATGATGAAATGGCTTAATTGCAAATACTCCATCAGCTTCAGGTACCCAATGTATCCACTCGCTCAAGTCTGACTGATTTAAAATAGCATATAATTGGTGAATAAATATTTTCATTAAATCTTTATTATCAATTTTTGGAAGTAATTTAAATTTTGAAAGTAATCCTTTGTACTGACTCTCAATCAAAATTTTTTCTTAAAAAATATTTAATTCTGTTCCTGGAGTTTCTTTTATATATTTTATTATTATTTAGTAAAATTTTATTGCGTTTTTTGGTATCTTTTTTTTAGTTCATAATGGTTTATTGTTGACAGGTATACTTTAATACAAAATCTCATCCCAAAATAACCCCATTATTTATAACATTTTCAGAAGTGAATAAATAATTAAATTCATAAATAAATGGAACGTATATGAACTAATCGAGACATAAGAAATTCATATTAGTATTTCGAAAAAAACATTTCAATCATTCCAAAGTGGGTTAATTGGTGCATTGTTTAATTTAGTACTTTCATTTTTACTGACTAACAATTTAAAAGGGACAACGAAATCTCAACTCATTACAATCAGTCGTGGATCTTCAAAATTTTACGAGATAAGATATATATTAAGTTTACAATGGAGTTTGATAAACAACATTTTATTTAGAAAAGCAGCCACATATTGTAAAACCCAATCAGTGTATGTTATGGTTCTTTTCTAATTTAAATAAAATTAATATTATATTAAACCATCAGTACAAGGTTTTATTTTTTTATAACACCGTCAAACCTACTAGTTTCGAGAAATTAATTCAATATATGCAATAAATATATTATAAAATAAATGCCATTTGGAATTTAAAACAAACCTTAAGGATTTGTTTTAATCACATAATTGAAATTTAAAATTTTATAAGAATTTGAAATAGAAACAAATGGAGACATAACAATGTTTGAAGGTAATTGAATACATCACCTAATTTAATAAGTTCAGTCGAACCGCATATTACTAAAACTTACAATATCGTACGCATAATTCCCGCAGGAGAATGTCTAACAGTTATAGTAATATTGGGAACACCTAAATAGTGTTAGCTAATATACACGTTAGTTTTTAAGATTGAAATGAGAAAGAAGGCAAATTTTCTGCAAATGAAAATTTCAGATAGAAGGTTCTTTCTTATCAAGTTTTACCATATGTAGGAAATCCAAGTTTCCCAATGACGAAGCTTAAACGAATCATTTTAATTTTTCTTTTCTTTTCGAATATTTTGGATTTGTTGTAACTCATGAACTGATCTTTTCTACACATGTTGTCTACACTGAAGAAAATGTAGTGTAGGATTCATTTAATTGGAAGATATCGAAGTTCTTTCAGAGTTACAACAATAAATCTATTCTTTTAACAATGAAACCAGCTATTTAAAAATGTAAATTTGCAACACGGGGATATTTAATTGAAACTAATATTAGCTTAATTAACTAATGAAATGCCTCCCAACAAAAACGCATGAAATAAACCATAAACCACGACTGGCCTTTCAATTGCTTGGATAAAGTTTCGAGAAAAATTTCTGCACACATCAACTCGAAGGATTTCGTAATAGACTCAAACTCTTAATTGAAATCTCGTTGAAGCTTAAAATAGAAAAAGAACAACTCAAATTTCAATATTGCATAAACAACTTCTTTAAAGATATTTATAGTGAAATTAGGGAGAGAAAGGGTATCGTTACTTTACGCTTAAACAATACGAGTTAAAAGTGATGTGCCAAGATTTGGCAGTAAGACACGAAGGAAGGAACGGAAAAATTACAAGTGGCATAAACCCCTTCCTTCACTGTACAGATATAAGACAATATTTGTTTCTTTTTGTTTCTATCTCTCTCTCGTCTCCTTCTTTTACATCTTCTACGCTATTACTGCTGCTTTGGAATAGTTCTGGCAGAGAAGAATATAATTAATTGCAATAGCTCATAAAGATACCAAGCAATTTATTGACTTGTACGGTTACCATAACCATTATAGAATTGAAATAATAGTAACAGAGCAGAGAGATACATAGTAGGAGATCGCTGACCAAAAATTAAAATAAGCATGTATAATTTAACAATACAAATTACCTAAATTTGGTGACGTGAACTATTTCGAAAGATTCAAAGAGAAGGGCTAAAAAAACAAAGACAAATCAAAACTTGTTTCTAAATATTTATTTCATTTTTTTTTAACTTGAATTTATTGTAAACAACGTAAGAGCAGCCACTTGAATTCAATATCTAGTCATCAATTTGTTCTTTATTGATGATGATCTTGAACTTACAACGGATAACGTTAATAGACGAAAAATCAGTATAACATGCCCTTCGACAATTTCTTTTTATTGAAACTTTCTCAAATTTTTTATCATTGCTCATAAAACTAATCAATCCTCTTGACACAAATTCTGAATAAACAAAGGAATACAGAAAAGATTTGTTTTCTTTTGATGTAATGATCATATTTTTAATTTATTTATTTTAAATTGGTTTTGTATGTTCTCGCTTGTAATTTTTATTCAATAATTTACTGACTACGTAACTATTCAATATTAAAATTGGTTATATAATCATCAGGCACTTTTTTTTTTTTTGTAAAATATGTCTCGCAAAGTAGAACTACCGTACAAAATATGAAAACTAACTCTTCCAATTTATTAAACATTAGCTAATAAAGTATTTTTAAATAAATTTTATTTTTCTTTTTGCCGTTTCCATCTTTCCTTTTTTCTCTCTCCCTCGATAACAAGAAAAAGTTTGTTAAAATGTCGCAGGCGCGATGTTATTTTTTTATAGGGTCTCTTTGTCTTCCTACGGCCTGGGCTGTTTCTCTTCTCTTTTTTATTAAACAAAAATTATTATTACAACTATTTTTAAAAAAATAAAGACAATTGTGGAGAAAATTTGCGCAGAAATCGGTACAGAAAGTGTGGAAGCATTGACGAATTAGGAAATTCTAATCTGCCAAAACATTAATGAAATTTTATTTTACTACCCAATAGAATCAAATGAAGCCAGTCAAATTTGAGTGATTAGAAATAATTATATTCGAAATTTATAATAATAAAATCAACAATTTTTCATTGTTTATAATACTATTTCAGAAGATGGAAGATAAATTAGTTTACAAATTACTGAACAGAAGAAGCGTCTCGCTGTTTTTTTTAATAATGAAAACATATGAATTAAATTGAACGGTGAAATTATTAAAAATATAAAAAAAAATCGAATCACTTTAATTTTAAAATTAATTTTAAATTACCTTTCATATTGAATCGATTAATGAATTAAATAATCAAAAACTGTATACCTTTGTTATAAAAAGTATTTGTTATAAATTGTTTACATTGCATGACTCAAAATGCAACGATAATTATTTTTTCTTATTTTGATCCATATGATAAGCCGTTTTCAAGGTATTGTGTGTGTCTCAATTCTTCCAAAAAGAACAAAAATGAAAATTGATATTCAAATTTAATTCATTTCTCAGGATCGTTTTGGCTTCAACACACATGAAGCCGCTTGTGAAAAAGTATGCACTGTGGTTTCCTTTTTTGGATACAGATAATTAACAATGTATATAAACATATCTATAATTCATAATGCACCAGCTCATTTCAATATGGAGAAAGAGCCATCAACGCATGCAGTATAAATTGATCCTACATAATTTGTTAACAATATAATCGAAACTTTTTTTGATCAGCAAAGTCACGAAAAGAAAGGAAATTAAAGAAAAAGGAAGAATATAAATTTGCGATGACACACTACTACCTTGCCAATTTTTTCTTCATATATTCTTTTGTTTTATCAGATACAATTACATTTATATAACAATCAATACCCAATATTCAACGATTCTAGGTAATCGCTTTTTTTTTATTTAATTGTGTATTTTATTTATTTCATATTTTGTATTTAAAATGTTTTCGAGTATCCTACTATCATTTATTTATCTAATAATATTCTTTTGTTTCAACTTTTTGGAAAGCGGCATCATCAACAAACCAAGTAACTTTTTCATTATTTTGTTTGTTTATCATAGCAGTTGGAAGTGTAGCTTTCTTAACATCAAATATTTCATGCATAATGTTTTGTTTGGATTCTCCTTCAGCAACAAAAGCAATATCTTTAGTGTTACTAATAACAGGTAAAGTTATCGTGATTCTATTTGGTGGTGGTTTTGGAGAGTCGTGACACCACATAACAGTTTTTGTTTTTTCTTCCAACAAGTACTTATGCTTGTCGTCTGGGAATAAGGAACATGTATGACCGTCTGGACCACAACCTAATAATAATAAGTCAAAACCGTTTTCTTTTGGTAAAATTGAAGCATAATCTGCAGCAATTCTTTCATTTTCTTCCGCTGAACCATCTTTGATTAATGAGGTATTCAATGGATATATTTTCAATTTTTTTTGGATATCTTGAGATAGTTTATCAAACACAACAGATTTGAAGGAGCCGTAGTTACTGTCTGGATGATCCAATGGAACTATTCTTTCATCACAAAAATAAATCTTCAATTTATCCCAATTAATTTCAGAATTGATTTCTATATCTTGAACCAAACATAAGTTCAATACTTTAATCAGAGAACCACCACTGATAGCCAAATTAAAAGTGTCCTTTGATTGTAACGCTTTTTTTTGCTTTTCTAAGATATATGGACCTAATTTAGAGGCCAACAATTCTGTTGATGAAAATTTTAATACCTTAACCATTTTTTCTTATTATTTCGAAATATTTTTTAAATTAATATAATGCAATTGTTTTACACTTATCGCAATACAGTTGATCAATTGAAAACTATATCAAATTGCTAATCCAATTGTATATATTGTGAATTATATCTAAAGAACTTTTACTATTTATTATTATATAAAAAGGTAATCGAGATATTATGGTTAAGAGTGATATCTTAATTTTTCATTAAGTACCACTATTTATATCGTCGCTTAATTTTTTTGTAGCCCCTTTGAATATTAAGTATGTAATTTCTTATTTCGAAATTAGAAATAGTACCGATTTGAAAATTTAGCATTTAAAGACCGCCAAAATAAAAGAACATATAAGTAGCCCAGCCCAATTGTACAAGATTTGATTAAGTTCGTGAGTGAATAGAGATAAGTTATTTTGAATTTTGAATGTTAAAATATGCCTTCTGAATATTATTTACAAACTTGTTATATAAATACATCAACATTAGAAAATATGAAAGAATAGTAATAAAGGTTGAAACCTGTATCGTAGTTTTCTTTTGTTTCTTTGAATTAATTATGCTGTAGTTATATATCATTCTCTCTGATAATAACGGACCGTTGTTGTTTATTGTGTTGTATTACGGTGGGTTATGTTACCTTTAGACGTCAATTTTTCCCAAGACCTGCCATTCATCTACTGGACCTATGCATTTAACTATTTTCAAAGTGCCTGGTAACCCCCACGATAACAAATGTGGGCTTTCATTAAACAAATATTTTTCTTGAATGTTATTTCTCTCTTTGTTTGACATATTTTGTAGTATTTCATTTGAAATAGGCTCTTTTCTCAACTTGATATCCAGTATATCTTCAATTCTAGTAATGACCGCACGTTCATCTGCTTTGCTTAGATGAGGTAGGTCAGAGTATAACAACGATAAGTGCGGTAAAAAATCTTCTTTAAGCCAACTTTTGGCCATCATTTCATTATTCGATACCTCGACAAACATTTCTCTCATAATACTTGCCACTGAATATAAATATCTGTTTTCTTTACATAATAAGAATATTTTATTAAAATATTTTTTACCTATGCAAACATTTTTAAAACTTACGAGTTGATCACTGACTCTCATTCCGTTGTTCTCCATTTCCAACGATTCTAAATATTGCTTCTTGATAGAGTTCATTGCTGCCACACAATACGTCAAAATTTTATTCACATCATCCAAACCTTGTTCTGGATCACCATTTATCACCAAATTGGATGTCAACGTAATGTGCGGTTCGAAAGAAGGAGAATTAGGGAAAATTGATTGAATTGATTGTAATAATGTGTTCAATATAGCATGCGTCTGAGTTCCTGGAGTTGGACAAAACCAAAGTGCCACTGCCATATTATTCGTAATGATGTTATCTTCCACTTCTATATGCTACCTTTGGTGGAACTGTATCAAGAAAA
Organism: Tetrapisispora nanseiensis; assembly: GCA_030568035.1. Taxonomy (NCBI): domain Eukaryota; kingdom Fungi; phylum Ascomycota; class Saccharomycetes; order Saccharomycetales; family Saccharomycetaceae; genus Tetrapisispora; species Tetrapisispora nanseiensis. The sequence continues at coordinate 296,880 of JAJLTH010000001.1, read as the reverse complement.
AATGTTTACGATATTTGATGATATTGTTATATATGCTACAAATTAAAAATAACATAAAAGGGTACTTCCCTTTAATCATATATTCAAATATATATTTACAATGGGTTGTAAAGAATGTGAAATATTTCAATGTCCCGATAAGCAATCACTATATACGGACACAGACTTGTCTCCAAATTCCTTACATCTGCCAGTTTCAGTCTAAGAATATTACTTCCTAGCTAAACTGCTGAACACACTCACCCCCACCCAATACATCCAGTTCAAAGTATGGCAAACCTTTCAATTGAAATTGAAGAAGCTATAAAAGCCGTGATTCATGAATAAAATTACATTTGCAATTCACTAGTCCCCTAGCCAATGGAACCAGTTATCCAAGAGTTCATCGATAGACCCGATCAACTTTTATACCATTCTTAAGTTATTCCAATACTACGAGCATTAAGACACATTTGAATCTACCTCTATCAAGTTTTTAGTTTCTAATTGCATTCTAAATGGTCTATTAACAGTGTGCACCATAGACTAACATTATGACGAACTGTCTTTAATCTTAAAAGAACAAACATCCTTAACATCTTATAACATAGTGCATACCAGCGCTGATGAATATGAGAACATGTATCTCACAATTTGTAATTCTTGTCCATCAACAATGTCTTGTCTACCGAACAGCCGACTTCCTTGTTCTCTTGCATGTGAACAAAGAGAGAGAGAGAGAGACAGAGATTAACAAGTGATAAAAAAAAATATTCACTGATCCGAAAAGAAGCGGGGCGGGAGGTGAAGAGAGAGAGGGGTGGGGCGGTTGATTTGTGGGAAGTCAGAGTTCTAATATTTACGTGGGGTGAAATATGTTAGGGAGTTAACAAAGAGAGGCTGTATCTTTATTGAAACTACTTTGTAAGATTTTAGATATCTTCACAGTGAGTGAGATGTTCTGGTTGGTTGAATCTCACTCAACTCTTCAAATGATGGTTCATTCAATATGTAGTTTACTTGTCTCCTTCAGATTCAAACATTGTTCGTAAGATTGATAAATTATTTGTTGCTCTTAAGTTTCTTGTTTCTTATATAAATGTATTTAATACATATTACCCCAATTATATTCACATATATATATATATTTAGATTTAGGTTTTGGTATAAATATCGTTTAGTGAATTTATTCTTTTGTTTTAATTAATATAATATATATACATAAACTCAAAAAACAAAAAAATAATACTGAACAGAATATATATGTATATATACACATACATTCTACAATAACCACAGATACAAAGATATAAAAAAATGTTTAATAGAAGTGTTAGATCTAAATTAGGTGCATTGCCTAAGAACATTGCCAGCAAGAGATACTTGTCGATTAATGAATTCAGATCTGCCCAATTACTATCGGAATACGGTGTTAACACACCTGCTGGTTCCGTGGCAAGATCACCATCAGAAGCTACTTCCATAGCTTCTAATTTGTTCAAGACCAAGAAATTGTTCGATAATGAATTAGTTATTAAAGCGCAAGCTTTGACTGGTGGTAGAGGTAAAGGTCATTTTGATAATGGCTTTCCAACTGGTATCAAGATGGTCCATGATGCTAACGAAGCCACTAACGTGGCCACTCAAATGTTGGGTAATCGCTTAATTACAAAACAAAGTGGGGAGAAAGGTAAATTGGTCAATGCTGTTTATATTGTTGAGAAGAAGAAAGTCTTGAAAGAAGCTTATTTATCGATCATCATGGACAGAGCCGCTAAGAAACCTTTGATCATTGCTTCTAAAGAAGGTGGTATGAACATCGAAGAAGTCGCAAAGACAAACCCAGATGCAATCAAAAAATATCACATTGAACCATCTGAAGGTATTACTGACTCAATGGCAATGGATATTTCAAAAGCTTTAGGTTTTTCAGATGAAGTTTTAAGTGAAGGTGCTGATCAAATCAAGAAATTATATACCATCTATAATAAGACAGATGCCACCCAAATTGAAATTAACCCAATCAGTGAAGTTGAAGAATTAGACTCTTCACATGCTCATAAAGTATTCTGTATGGATGCTAAGTTTGGTTTCGATGATAACGCTTCATATAGACAGGAGAAGATTTATTCATGGAGAAATGATGTCGAAGAATCTCCAGAGGAAAAATTTACTACAGAAGCAAAGAGAGACTTCGATTTGAATTTCGTTAAATTGAACGGTAATATAGGTTGTCTTGTCAATGGTGCTGGGTTAGCCATGGCAACAATGGATGTCATTCAATTGTACGGCGGTAAACCTGCCAATTTCTTAGATTGCGGTGGTGGTGCCACTCCACAAACTGTTAAAAAAGCTTTTGAATTAATTGTCGAAAGTTCTAAAACATCAAATACTCCATTAGACGCCATCTTTGTTAATATTTTTGGTGGTATTGTCAGATGTGATTATGTTGCTCAAGGTATTGTTGATGCTATCAAAGAGTTGAACTTAAAAGATTTACCAATAGTTGTAAGATTACAAGGTACAAACCTAGAAAGGGGTAGACAAATTGTAAAAGAATCTGGTGTCAATATCTTCTCCTTTGACGAATTAGATCCAGCTGCTGAAAAGGTTGTCGAAATGGCTAATGCTAAAAAATAATAAACCCAATTCATATATTGAATGTTCACATTTTTAACTTACCTGCGTTGTACTTATAAAAATTAAAGGAGAGTATACCATACTTTAAATGATGTGTTCATGATGTATATTTTTATTTAACTGTCGATCTCTCTTCCCATTTGCTAGTTGCCACCTAACTTTTGTCTATAATATTCTTTATATTCCTAACGATTTAAGAATAGTTTCTGGCGTTATATTTCTTAATTGAAATAATGAATGAAACTAAAATTTATAATGATTTATTAACCTAACAAAAACAATTAACATGAAAAAAAAAATAAAAAATAAGATTAATTAATACTTTATTAATAATTATGTATCAATCTCTAAATAATTTTATAATAAGAAAAGAATAATCCTATTTAATGATCTCGATCTTTATGAAACATTACAGTAAAAAGACAAACCATCTTAAAAGATGAATCTACATTACATTATTGATTGAAGAGGTCTAAGTAACATCGAGGTTGTCCCAATTATATTGAATTACAATTTACTAGTTGGCACTGACTGATTGACTAACCCATTCATTGCTGAAAGGTAATAAATTCCTTGTATAGAATCCACGATCTCTTCACGTGATATTAAATAACATAAATCATTGAATACGATGGGTAGAAAATAGGAGGTTTTGCAGTTTAATACCAAACTTATTGGATCAACTCTTGAATAAGAAGTGAATATTTACCTTATATACTACTCTTATTCAATAAAATCATACCTTCTGATATATTCATTAGTTAGCATACCATATTTATATCAACATCAAACCATTGTTTAAACCATTTCTTTTCATTCAATTCATTACTGTGAATTGTTTAACAAATCCTTTTTTTTTTTCTTATAAACTTTTAATTTTATTGTTTTCATTGAAATTTTTTAATATTGGGGGAAGAGATAAAAGAGAAAGAAAAACCCAAAATTAGAAAACTTGAAGAAACATAAAAAAGAAATATATAGTTATAAAAGTTTTTATAATTTTAAGGTTATTTTGTCAATATCAATTATTAAAATTCAAATACTGAAGAAAACAATTGATTGATTATTAGATTATTTTATAAATCTTTTCAGGTTCGTCTTAGCTCTTTTGCGAAAACATACAACAAAAACCCTAATAAAAACTATACGCTAGTTCAATTAATTAAGAAACATTTCGCTTGACCATTCATTAATTGCTGAACATTAATTTGGGAGGAATTATTAATTTTTGTTTGATCAAGGAATATATTAAAAAGGAGATTCAAGATTTAAAGATAAACTAATATAATTTTTTTTTGAAGTAGCATCACTTTGCAATTAACTCTTATTCTGCTTTTGTTAGATATTTAACATTTTTGTGAAATTATAACATAGAATCACTAATTGAAGTTTATTTTATTAATTCAACTATAATTAAATTTGAAGATTTGTATCATTACAATTAAATTGAAAAAAACATACACTCTATACAAGGTTTATTTTTTTACACAATGACTACGTATGATAAATTGGTGAAAGGGGCTACGAAAATTAAGTTGGCTCCACCAAAAGATAAGTATATTGAACCTATATTAATGGGTACAAATGACCCTCATGATTTTAGAGAAATTGTAAGGGCTTTGCACTCCAGAGTTAACGATTCTGCATGGACCATTGTGTACAAATCATTAACTGTGATCCATGTCATGATGAGAGATGGTGATAGAGATGTTGCAATCAAATATTTTGCAAACAATTTAGATTATTTTGATCTAGCAGGAATTCATCATTCAAATTTCTCCACTGGTGATTTACGAGCATTACAAAGATACAACGAATATTTAAAGATAAGATGTAGAGAATATGGAGAATATCATGTCGACTATGTTAGAGATGGTTACAGATCATTGAAAGTTATACTTACTGAGAACACTGACAATGTTCATTTAGCACTCAACCATGTTGAGTCACTGGAGGTTCAGATAAATTCTTTGATTAAAAATAAATATTCATCCACAGATTTAGCCAATGATTTGTTGGTTTTTGCATTCAGATTACTTACAAAAGATTTATTGGCCCTTTACAATGCATTGAATGAAGGCATTATTACTCTATTAGAATCTTTCTTTGAGTTATCACATAGAGATGCTGAGAGGACACTAGATTTATACAAATCATTTGTTGATTTAACAGAGAACGTTGTCAAATATCTAAAGATCGGTAAATCTGTTGGTTTGAAAATACCAGTAATTAAGCATATAACTACTAAATTAATTAGATCATTAGAGGAGCACTTGCAAGAAGGAAGCAACGCATTTATCACTACCGAAACGTCACAAGCAGAACCACCAAGAAACATTAATGTGAATGATGGTCACAAAAATACACAACCAAGTGCTATTCAACGTTCAGATACACAGAAATCTTTAGCTGAACAGAAATTGGCAATGATAAGAGAGCAAAAGAGACAATTGGAAGAACAGATTAAGAACCAACAATTACTAGTATCTCCTTCCATCCCACAAAATACCAATACTGCTTACAACCCATTTGGGGCTCCTTCAAACGACACTTTTACCTTTGAGCAGCCAGTTCAGGCGGTTCAACAGCCAGTGCAACAACAAGTTCAACCTGTTGCCACCGTTGTTGCCTCTGTTCCTACAATGCCGATAGCGGCACAGATACCTGTACAATATACAAACAATCCATTCATACAACCTCAAGTCACTGCTCCTTTAAATTCTCAAATAACACAACATCCTACAGTTAGCCAAGTACAACAACGCATTGTTACTGCGCCAGTTGTGCCAACACAGCAAACTGGTTTCTTTGCATCTAATTCTCAAGTTACTCCAACTTTCACTGGTGCTGGTTTTGGTGGGTACACTGAAACACCAGCCGTTCAACAAATCAGTAACCAGGCTACAATCAATCAAAGTTTGCCTGTTCATGAAACCGGCTCTAACAATCCATTTGCCATTCAGACACAAATACCAGATATGACCGGAAACCCTTTCCAAAATAACACTAGCACCGGAGGCGTGATGAGCAATCAAATGCCAAGTGTTCAAACCCCATCGTTGGTTATGAGTAACACTTTTGTTTCTGCAACCTCAAACCCTCAAACACAGCCAGCTACAATCCAAGAAACGTACACGGGAATGGTTAACATGAATAATACTGGGTATGCAAACCCATTCCAACAAGATCCACAAGCCCAAGCCCAAGCCCAAGCACAAGCACAAGCCCAAGCACAAGCCCAAGCACAAGCACAACAACAGCAAGCTCAATATCAACAACAAGCACAACAACAACAGCAGCAACAATTATATCAACAACAAATGCAAGCTCAGTATCAACAGCCAACTAATTTAATAGATATTTAATTATTTGAAATGTAAAGAATGAGAGAAATTACATAAGGAACCTGCGTTGAGATTCTTTTATATGTATTTTCATATTTCATTTTTTTCTAATAAAATAAAACATGTAATATACAGTAAGTAAGCATATTATAAACAAATATTCTTATAGATATATAATACAGTGTCACAATATGTGAAGAACAGCAAACATTTAATAGACGGTTACGCCGCCAGTGAATGACGACACTAAACAATAGAATATATATGAATATATATGAATATATGAATATATTTAAACGTATGTGTGTCGTATTATATTATTCGTTTACATAACTAATGGTTTGATTCGAGAGAGTCATGTGATCAATAAGGTATGTAACTATAAAAACAACACCCATACACCATGCAATTGTAGCTTCCTATAAATATTATCCGAGATAAAGACACAAAAAAAATACAAAAAAAACGAACAACCCATATTCCAAATGAAACCCGCGTGGTTAAAACAGCATAAGGCAATTTAGTTTTTCTTTTTTTTTTTTTTTTTTCATTTCAGTGAATCCCTAAGCTGCAGACATTCACTCTGATTTCGGTTCTTAGTTTTTTTTACGTAACATGATCATTCTCAAGGTATAAACTAGATTTCAGAACGAGCACTGCGCATTTGTTCTGACCGGGGCTGTTTGTTTTTACTATTTGTTTTTTTTCCCTCTCCTTTATTTCTTTTTAATCATTCTATCTTGTTATCATTTGTTGTTGTTCGAGGTTTTTCTGAATATCGGTTTACTCTTCCTACCGCTTTCTTCATACTTTCCTTCTGCGTTCCTAACTTGAGATTCTTGTAGTGAGAAACAAAATAATGTTCATTTTTTTTAGGAAGTTCAAAAAATAATCAAGATTTAACCAATCGCTAAGAAACAAACGTACCATCTAATGAAAAACAACAACAACAACGTGAACAATAAATAGAAAAGATACAGAAGCACTCTGTTGTATATTTATTTTATTCAGCGATTGATTACTGAAATTCTTCAATGAAAGAAACACACAGCAGCAGGGTAAATATTCAAAATTCACTCAATTTTTGAAATATTTCATTTTTCGAAGTTCGAAGTTCGAAGTTCATTTTACAGTGAAAAATTTTATTATAATTTAATTTAATGTGAAAAAAAAATTGTTAGCTCATCGATTTAAGAAAAATAATATACTGATTATGTTATTAACCATTTATCTTAATAACAACATATTTTTATTGATGATAAAACAAAGAACTCAAAAATTCAAATAATTTAAGAGTGAAATATTTCCATTTCACCTTTGTATTTAAAATATCTCTCAAGTTTATAATTGAAACTTTAATATATTTCAAAATTCCAATTAATTAATATATGATATAATATTAACAGTACTGTTTTCTTCTTTCTTTTCTTCAGGTCGATTCGTCGTATCTGTTTAGTTCATGTCCCCTTAATAAGCTCACTAAACTCTTTTTTATATATACTCTTAACATTCTTTTAACGAGTCTACGATTTTAGATGTCAACTTTTCATTTTTTTGATGTTTATATTATTCTTTATAGTAATGATGCACGCACACACACACACACACACACATTTTATTATACTTATACTGTTCTTCAATAAACCCAACAAACAAACGTAACCCAATTCAATCTCAACACATTATAATATTATACCCAATTTTATGATCTTACAAAAATAAAAACCGTATTTTAATAAACGTTCTAATGTCCTCTTCTTTTTTCTCTCCTTCGTTGCACAAAACTTTTTTTTTTTCTCTTCTTTAACACTATGTGAAAAATTATTTATATATTAAATTTAATTATTTAGTTGTTTTTTTTAAGTCTTCAAGTGAAAAACCTCTTCTTATAAGGTAATTTTAATCTTCTATTAAATCCCACCTACATACACTATTCTCATATCCTTATTATGTTCTTAAATATTACTTACTATTCAATTCTTTTCACTAAAATCTCTTTTCTCAATGAAAAAAATATATATAACAATTTTATTTATTTTGAATAATATTTATATAATTTTTTTCTCTCTCTATTGTTCAATTCATTTAACTTCAATTAATATATATATATAATTTTTGTTTTAATAATCTTTAAAAACTTTAAAAAACAATACATTTGTTATCTCTTGAATATAAAAAGCTTTTTATTATTTGTACATTTTTTTTTTTTAATCGTTCTATTTATTTTTTTTTAAAATTTTAAAAGGTATTCTTTGCTTGAACCCATTAGAGGAGCATACACAATCTTCATAACGACTATGTCATCTCTAAATAATTGTTATGGTGTAGCTTTTAGATCATTAGCTACTGCTGATGAAACTTTGTTTCACAGCACAATTAAATTTTACCACAGTTTAGGTTTCTCAACCATTAAAGAATTCGACAAATTTAAACATGGTCAAAACGCATTATTGTCTTCAGGTACTTCTGAAGGTTCTATTAAGGAAACTTGGTTAGAAGCTTTCAAATTGAGTGAAGTCGATCAAGCCGGTTTCAGAATACCACAACAAGAAGCTTCCAACAGAAAACAATCCCAAGGTGCTTTATTAAAGATTCGTTTGATTATGAAACAAGAGGTTGAAGCTCATCCAATCATTGCAGAAGATAATTCAACCACCGTCACTTACTTCTCAACAGATTTGAGCAAGATTGTAGCTAGCTTCAGTAATGCCAAGAAAGTTAACGACAGCTTGATTTCTCTAAGAGATCCATTAAACAACGAAATATTCTTTACCTCCTTTGCCAACGCTTTAGACAGCGAACCAACAATGAGAGACTACTTCTTATCAGGTTTAACTGAAGATGAAAAGGCTGCAAAGCTTGCTAAAGAAGCCGCTTCTTTAATACAAAAATCTTTACAAAACAATAACAACGGTGCCATTAAAAAGAAAATAGCTGTCATGACTTCTGGTGGTGATTCTCCAGGTATGAACGCTGCTGTTAGAGCTGTTGTCAGAACTGGTATCCACTACGGTTGTGACGTCTACGCTGTCTATGAAGGTTACGAAGGTTTATTAAAGGGTGGTGAATTATTGAAGAAGATGGAATGGGAAGACGTAAGAGGTTGGTTAAGTGAAGGTGGTACTTTAATCGGTACTGCTAGATCTATGGACTTCAGACAAAGATGGGGTAGAAAACAAGCTGCCGGTAATTTGATTGCCGAAGGTATTGATGCTTTAATTGTTTGTGGTGGTGATGGTTCTTTAACTGGTGCTGATTTATTCAGACACGAATGGCCATCTCTTGTCGAAGAATTAGTCGTCGACGGTAAATTCACTCAAGCTCAAGTTGATCCATTCAAACACTTAACCATCGTTGGTTTAGTTGGTTCTATTGATAACGATATGTCTGGTACTGATTCTACAATTGGTGCTTACTCTTCTTTAGAAAGAATCTGTGAAATGGTTGACTACATTGATGCTACTGCCAAATCTCACTCTAGAGCCTTCGTTGTTGAAGTTATGGGTAGACATTGTGGTTGGTTAGCTTTAATGGCCGGTATCGCAACTGGTGCCGATTATATATTCATTCCAGAAAGAGCTTCTCCAAAAGGTAAGTGGGAAGCTGATTTGAAGGAAGTTTGTTCAAGACATAAGTCCAAGGGTAGAAGAAACATCACTGTTATCGTTGCCGAAGGTGCTTTAGATGATGAATTAAATGCTATTACTGCTGATGATGTTAAAGATGTCTTAGTTGACTTAGGTTTAGACACTAGAGTTACTATCTTAGGTCACGTTCAAAGAGGTGGTACTGCTGTAGCACACGATAGATGGTTAGCTACCTTACAAGGTGTTGACGCCGTTAAAGCTGTATTAGAAGCCACTCCAGAAACTCCATCTCCATTAATCGGTATTAACGAAAATAAAATTATCAGAATGCCATTAGTTGAATCTGTTAAATTAACTGGTTCTGTTGCAACTGCTATCAAGGAAAAGAACTTTGACAAGGCCATTTCCTTAAGAGATCCAGAATTTATTGAATTATACGAAAACTTTTTATCTACTACTGTCAAGGATGATGGTTCTGAATTATTACCAGAAGACAAGAGATTAAGAATTGGTATTGTTCACGTCGGTGCTCCATCTGCCGCTTTAAATGCTGCTACAAGAGCTGCTACTTTATACTGTTTGTCTCACGGTCACAAACCAATTGCTATTACTAACGGTTTCAGTGGTTTAATTCAAACTGGTGAAGTTAAAGAATTATCTTGGTTAGATGTAGAAGACTGGCACAACTTGGGTGGTTCCGAAATCGGTACCAACAGATCTGTTGCCGCTGAAGACATGGGTACTATTGCATACTATTTCCAGAAGAACAAATTTGATGGTTTAATCATCTTAGGTGGTTTTGAAGGTTTCAAATCTTTAAAGCAACTACGTAACTCCAGATCTGAGTACCCAATTTTCAACATTCCAATGGTTTTAATTCCATCCACTGTTTCTAACAATGTTCCAGGTACTGAATACTCCTTAGGTGTCGACACTTGTTTGAACTCTTTAGTTAAATATACTGATGAAATTAAGTTATCTGCTTCTGCCACCAGAAGAAGAGTCTTTGTTGTTGAAGTACAAGGTGGTCATTCTGGTTACATTGCTTCCTTCACTGGTTTAGTCACTGGTGCTGTATCAGTTTACACTCCAGAAGAAAAAATTAACTTAGCATCTATCGAAGAAGATATTGCTCTGCTAAAGGAAAACTTCAAAAAGGACCAAGGTGAAAACCGTAATGGTAAGATCATAATCAGAAACGAAGAGGCTTCTTGTGTGTATACCACTGATATGTTAGGTGACATTTTCGCTGAAAACTCCGACAAAGCTTTTGGTGTTAGAACTGCTATCCCAGGTCACTACCAACAAGGTGGTTCTCCATCATCTAAGGATCGTGTTGTTGCTTCCAGATTTGCTGTCAGATGTGTTAAATTCATCGAACAATGGAACTCCAGAAACAAGTCCGTTGGTGAAAACGTTGACTCTAAGGTTCTAAGATTCAAGTTCACTGACTGTGGTGAAAAGGTCCCAACTGTTGAACACGAAGACGACTCTGCTGCTGTCATTTGTGTTAACGGTTCTTCCGTTTCTTTCAAACCTGTTGCTTCCTTATGGGAAACTGAGACTAACGTAGCATTAAGAAAGGGTCATGATATCCACTGGACTAGTTTCAACGAAATTAGTGACATTTTATCTGGTAGATTAAGATTGAGAGCTGAACTTGAAGCTTCTGAGTCCCAGTAAATTAGCATAAAAGAAAGGAAAGATAAAAAAAAAAAGAACAACAAAAGAGATATTGAAAGGATCATGAAATTAATTGGCTTACACCATTAATTTATTCTTTTTAACTTTTGAATTTTTTTTAAATTCAATTTTTTTAACACTTAAGATTTTATTTTTTATTATAAACATAACATTTTAACTTCGATGTAATTATTGTATCACTTTTACAAAAGAGTTTTAATGTTTGATTTATTTTCTAAAATAAGATTTTTTTATGAGATGACTTTTAATTATGATTATAAAACCCAAAAAACGAATAAAAATTTATAATTATATTAACTACAACACAATTATATTAATTAATAACTTATTAATCGAATTTTTTTGATATAAATAGAGATGATTATTGATTAGTATCTAAAGAATAGAAATTATTTATATTATTAATTAGTTTTATCTTTTTTATAATAATTTTAACGTAACTTTATATTAACTACAAAAGACCACGACTAAACCAAAAATATATTTGACAATTAACTAATATTTCAGTAACTTAGCCTTATCAATATATTCTCAACTTGAGCTGTGGTTCTCAACAACTGAGGTTTTCCTGGAATCTTTTAACGAAATCAGATACTTAAAACATTTATAACTATAAAGTTCAATATATATATATATATATATATATTTATATTTATATATATATATATAATCAAAACAAGTATTTCTAAATAGTTGTCTCTTCAAAGTATTTTTATATGACTTCTGTCTTAAAGAGGGCTCTTCGTTCAATGGAAGATAATCCCCAATAATCCCCAATGAGCTTTCGGTTTTTAACACCGAAACGGATTTAATTGTCATGGATTTTTCAATTTACTTGGAATTTTTGAGGATGACTGGCGGTTAAATGGAGACAAATTAATTTAAAATGAAATGTAATAAACTATTAGAAGCAAATCATATTTTGTATATAAAGTGTTAAATATATATCATTTTATTCTTGTATGGTTTTAATTTTCTGTTATTGTTGGGGGGGTTTTGAACTGTTAATCAACCTATAGAGAAGGTAAAATTTGCATATAAATAATAGTTTACAACTCACAAGCCACAAAAAACAACAACAACAACAACATATAGACATATATAAAGTTTCAAAATGACCTCTTTCTGCCAGACAAACCCTTTACAGAAACTGGCTACAAAAAATGATCTTAATAATTCACAATGGTTAAATACCCAGAATTCACTGCTTTCAAATAATAGAAACGGTTTTCAGCAACCAAATACACATATTCGTAACAACAGGGAGAATAATTTTATTAATAAGAAAGATGATGAGTACATAACGGGAAATAGTTTTAACACTGGAGCATATACGTTTAATAATAACTATGATTTTAGCAATCAGCAGGTAAATGATCATGATTCCAATTTATTAGTCGATGAGTTTTCGAAAATTGTTGTCAAGGATAACATGGAGTTTAGCGATAATTATAAGAAATTATATAATAACTATGAACAGACTTCAATGGAAAATACAAATGCTTACGGCATTAATTCAACTTTACAGTATAATAATCAAATGAATTTGTTTAGACAATCACAAATGCTGAATAGGTTCGGAACTGATCAAAATAAAGGTATCGAAAATATGGATTTGCAGTTTATTGAAAAGTTCAATGAATTAGAAGATGAACTTAATACTCTAGAGGAACATGATAATGACAATTATTCACAAAATGAAGAGACAGAATTTAGGAAAACGGCATCAGATTTAGTAAAAAACTTTTCAATTTCTCATAACAACGTTACTACTTCAGCCGCAAATAATACAACTCTAAGTTCTAAGATCGCAAACTCCAAATTCTTCAATATGATGCACAACATAAATGATGGAAACATGTCCCTGGATATAAACAAAAATGAATTCGTTAACAACAAAACTGGTAAAACAGTTGGGAATAGATACGATAATATTGAAAATATACTACACGATAGCCCAAACAACTAATAAGTAGCAGAAGTTCTCACATCTACCTGTTTTTAGCAAAATTGTTGTAATATATGCATTTATATATTTGATTTATAGACGTTATAATTTGAAGAATATCACTACCTTCTTCAAAATGCAAAATTAAATATATAACTATAAAATGTTATCTTTTTATTAAAAATCTTTCAATTCAACAAACACATTATCTCTGGTTCTATTCCTGCGTCTAGAATCAGTTCCATTCTCATCATCTTCCTCATCAGACTTTTCATCAGCATTGTCTATTTGTTCAAAATTTTCATGAACATTTCTAACTCTATTGTTTGTTTTAAATTCTTTTATGCCATGTATGTGTAGATCTGTCGCGGAAGGTATATCGTTAGGTATTGTATTTTCTGGCAAAGTAGGAGCTTCTATCTTTTCAGAGTAATATTGATTAGATACATTTTCTGGCTCTTCGCTTATTCCAAGTAACCCAGATTTCATACCATTAACAAAATTCCACAGGGACCTACCCGATTGCTGTTGAACTTCAACCCTGTTGGCTTGATAGTCAGTTTTATCTACTCTATCAGATTGAGAATCCAGTGAAAGGAATTCAGTTGAATCACTTAACGGTGGAAATACCTTTGAAGGGGACTGTTTAAACGCTTCCTTCTGAGATTCAAAATAAGCTCCAGTTTGGTTTGAATCGGGATCTGCAAAGGAATCGGTATCTGAATATAATTTCCTTTCAATTTCTTGTTGTAATTTTTGATCAAGCTGATTAAAAAATTTTAAAGGATTTTTCCATGAAGATACTCGGGTAGTAGAAGGATCAATAGATGTATTGTTATCGGCTTTATTAGATTCATGTTGGTGCTGTTGAATATAAACGCTGGAACTATTGTTTTTGTTCTCATTATTGAAATTATCTTGAATTTTATTAGAGCTTCGTAACTTAGGATTTAATATTTTTGAATCGATCTTAGAGCCTCCTCCATTAGGTTCGATATTATCATATCGTATGGGACTCGTAACTGCGGAAGTGCTATTTGAATTTAGATGCTTAGAAACCAAAGATTTTAACTCTTTAAGCTCATTCATATTTTCATTATATAATTGTTCGTCAATGCTCAATTGTTTTTTAGTATTTTCAATTCTCTGTTTCATTTCAAGTAGTTCTTGTTCTTTACTAGCAAGACTTTGTAATAATGTGTTGATATCATTTGTTGGATCTTCCCCAAATTTCAAATTGCTCGAAGTCTTGATTTGAGTTGTGCTTGTATCAGTTAAAACAGAATTTATAGAACTTTGCCTGGAATGGTAGGAAGTATTACTAATGATTCTTTTGTGAGATGATGAATAAATCCTATCAACATTTTGATTTGGACTTAGTTGCGATGCGTTTAGCAAAACACCATCTACTGAACCATTCTCTGGAGAAGAAGGTATAGCAATAGGCTGAATCAATGAACGTCTTTTATTTTTGGTATTCGATCTAGAAACCATTTTTCTGATTGGAATAGTATTAAGTTCAACATTATCCTCATTTTCCCTTAAAGGGTGTTCCGAACTTGAGAGCCGTGTGGGTGTTAACAGCTTAGGAGAGGTCTGATTTTTATTTACAATCGTTGTTTTATTACTATTATTACTATTGTTGGTAAATTTATTATAATCGATTTTTTGTGGAGAAGGTGTCGTTCTACTTTCTGTTATGGAGCTTTGTCTTGTGGTGGTATCAATATTGATCATGTTATCTCCATTTTCGATAAATTCATCAAAATTACTAATGCTCAAAGAATCACGTATTCGCCTCCCTTTCGACTTATTTAGGTTCTGTTGGATCTGTGCTGTATTATTCATTTTGGAAAGGATTAACCCACAAAATTCTGATGTAAATTCTTGGTAAAATAGAAACTGCTACTGTTAATATCAATCTCTGTAGAAAATTGATAATAAAAAATAATTTTATTCCATATAAGTATTACCCAATTACACATTATAATTATTAACTAATCAATATTTCCTATTATAAATATAAATCTTCAATCTTGATAAAGGGTATTAATACCTGTTATAGTTATAATTTTTTTTAACATTCATAATCTCAATTCCATATTCTCAATATTTTCAATTTTAAAAAAATTTAGAAAATAAAAAATGATAGCAATTGATATATCAGGTCTCTAATTGTAAACAACAATTAGATATAATTAATGTTTTCTTGGAAAGTTATTTCATTTGATTATGATACTGTTGTTGAGATAATAACAATTTAAAGTGTAATTAAATCAAAAGTCAAAACGAATTATTCGAAATTGTGATTGAATGAGTATTTTGCACATATTATATAAAGGGTAAGATTTTTAGAACTAACATTAAATCAAATAGCGTATTCATTCTAAAGAATCATGGCTCCTTTTAATAAACTTACCAGGAAATTACATTTGGATAAAAGATCCTCATCAAATGATAATAACAATAGTAATGTTAGCCATGATTTTAATACTACACCAAATAAATCAATGACAAGCAATTCAAATGTTGGAAACACATCAACAAATAACACTTCCTTCGTGAACAATTCTTTTAATAATAGTTTAAATGATTTTGATCCAAACAACCAACATTATAAGTCAGAAGTTAAGCAAAGAACCCAAAATAAATTCAACAATGAACAAAAAAGTAATATTGTTTTGAACAACACGTCAGCAAGTATCGAACACCAACAACAACAAAGAAGAATATTCCCAACTCCACAACCTACCCAACAACGTAATGTATCTGGAGCAGTTACTACATTGTTACAAAATCAAAAAGAATATACCCCATGGAACAGAATAAAATTGACGAACTCTCCATTCCCAAGATATAGACATGTTGCATCATCTTATGAATCAAAAGATAATGAATTATTTATTATCGGGGGTCTTCATGACCAATCAGTTTATGGTGATACTTGGTCGATCAAATCCAGTAAAAGTGGTGAACAGTTCTATTCAACAGCACTTGAAATAACTGACCTTTCTCCTCCCCCAAGAGTTGGACATGCCTCCACCATGTGTGGGAATGCTTATGTATTGTTCGGAGGTGATACACATAAAGTTAACAAAGATGGCTTAATGGATGATGACATTTATTTATTTAATATTAATTCATACAAATGGACTATTCCAAATCCAGTCGGTCCTCGTCCTTTAGGTAGATATGGCCATAAGATCTCAATAATAGCAACATCCCCAACCAAAACTAAGTTATATTTATTTGGTGGTCAATTCGATGATACATATTTCAATGACTTGGCTGTCTTTGATTTGTCATCATTCAGACGCCCAGATTCGCATTGGGAATTCATCAAAGCTAAGGGTGATGTACCACCTCCAATCACAAATCATACAATGGTATCGTACGATGATAAATTATGGGTGTTCGGTGGTGACACTCCTAATGGATTGTCTAATGATATATATTGCTTTCAACCAGGAGACAATTTTAATACTTGGACGAAGATTAATCCAACGGGTGACATTCCATGCCGTGTTCAAGAACATTCAGCCTTAGTCTACAATAATTTGATGTGTGTAATTGGCGGTAAAGATGAAAATGATATGTATTTGAACAGTGTATACTTCTTTAATTTTGAAACTTTGAAGTGGTTTAAATTCCCTGTTTTTAAATCAGGGATTCTGCAAGGTAGATCAGGACATTCAATATCATTATTAAACTGTAATAAAATTCTGGTAATGGGAGGTGATAAATATGACTATGCGCGCGCATCTCAATCTGATTTACACACATCAGATATTGACCAAGGTGCTGGTACCATATTATACACATTAGACTTGAGTCGTTTACAATCGTTATGTCCTGGAATTAACGAGAAAATAATTGACGAAAATCAAAACAATTTAAATGCCATTCCATCTACACCTAAAATAGATAGAGAACTGTCACCAAACAGACAAAATGATATGATGTTGGGTATTTCAACAGATCAGAATGCAATCTTAACACCTTATCAGGATGATATTGTTAATCGAACTCCCTCAACAATTCCAACAAGTGTTTTTACAAAGGGAAATGATATTACTGAAAAAAGTATTACAAATACTCAAATGACTAATAATAACAATGTTACACCAGAAAAAATGCCCATTCAAAATTTTTCTGACCCAATTACCAAAGAGAATGTTGATAAACATTTAACAGATGTTTCGGAAGTAATTTCAGATGACAACATTAATTTGAATAATAGATCTTCGGGAAACTTAGATTCAACTTCTGCGTTATTGGATGAAAATATTGCTATAGCTACTGTTGTTTCATCTCCAACAAAGGTTTCTGTGCAAAATAATGAATTGGACAAATCAGAGGACAAAGACGTACCAGAAGAACAATCATTAGGACTTCAAAAAGATTATAAAGTGGTAGATGATAAAGAAGAATATCCAATTCAAGATTCAAAATTCCCAATTAACGAAATGAACGAAGATTCTTCCAAGATTTTTATTGAAAAGGCTGTTATCGAACAACTACGTCTTCAAGTTGAAGAGATAAAAAAAGAAACACAACGTTCTGCAAAGGAAGCTAGTGACCATATTTGTGAACTGGAAGCGGAAAACAAGACGTTGAGAGAAAGTTCAGCTGAAAGTTCTAAAGAAGACTTATTTAAGCTAAAAGCTCATAATGAAGAATTAGAAACAGAATTGGAATTATTGAAAGCAAGAAATAAAAAACTTGAGTTATTATTGGATTCTTCATTTTTAGAGGCTAGTCATTTTAATAAAATAATCAAGCAACAAAATAATAAGCTCTCTTCTTTATATGATTCACAGTTATTACAACAAAGATACGATCAATTAGAGAGTAAATACAATTTTGTTGTTCAGGAAAATGAATCTTTAAAGGTTAAACTTGATGCTGTAGATGGATTATCTTTTAGTAAAGATTTGAATTCATATTCTTCTAGGCTGGATGAAATGATTGATCATTGGAAAAGATCAAAATTACCTGATATCGAGGAAGTTTCCGAATTAGGTAACAGTAATAAAGCTATTGCATCAAGTAGTTATCATCAAAATATTATAGATAATCTATCGTCTAAATTGGATGATTTGATAATTAACAGCAACGAATTATTGCATACTAAGGAAAAATTAAGCACCGAATATAAGTCATTTGAGATGAAACATAGCTCATTAAGTCAAGAATTTTCCCAAAAACATTCTGAACTTTCTAAGGCAGAGGAAGAATACAAAAACACATTAAATACTGTTGGTACAACTTTGAAGGAGCTTGCATCAGCCCAGAAAGAATTGTTAGGAAAACCTTCCGAGTCTGAATCATCTATCGGGAAGACATCTGACGGTTTAGATCCTCTCACAAATGTCGAAACGAATGACGATAATGATATTTTATAAGAATAGACAATATTTTTAATTGTTAAAATTATTTATAGAAACACTTATATTAGTTATATTTATAATATATAACTTTATATGTATGAATGTAGATTACTATTTTTCAAATACACATAAAATTAGATTTTTGTGATATCGTTAAATTTGACCCTAACATGAGTTTGATGATAGTAATATTGATCATCATTAAATATTGATCAATCACTTCCAGATTGTAGAATAATCGGGCTACTACATGGCATTGGTACTGAAACCAACGTAGTTGTATTCAAAATTGGAGTGATGTTTGATGATAAAATAAAGGTTTCATTTACATCTTCAAAAGTATGTCGTGAATAATCCAAACAATCTGTTGATGATATTAGAGCATTAAATTGATCACCAAAGAAATTATTTTTCTGTTCTTGATGCCTAACTTGCGATAATAGGACAAACTCGTTTGGATTGTCTACCAGAGTCTGTTCAAAACTCATGTTATCTGACTCAAGTATATCAAGCGATCTTTCCTCCTTAGTTTCAAACTTTTTTACTTGTTTAAATGGGAACCTATTTTCACCAATTACTTCCTCAATATTTCTTTTTATTGTTGAATCCATTGTTTCCCTTTTATTCACTATCAATATATCATATTTTTTTTTGACAAAAAAACAATGATCAACACTTTCTATATTACCATTTTCAATGCCAAATCTGTTTTTAACTTGTTTAGAAATATTATATTTCTGGCAAATATTGGATATTAACAATAACTGATTATCTGATTCGTGATCGGGAGTTGACATTTGTGAACTTCTACATATATTTACTAAATGCTATTTGTTTTAACAAATATTCATTCGTAGATAAATCGCTGAATTTATTGATAACATTTATTTCTTTTATATATAAAATTCCCCAATTTATAATTCTTGTCTTTATATCTTTTTCCCCTTACAATCAAATTTTTAGCCGCCGACGTATTTAAGTATAAATGACAATGACAGATCTCAAAGAAGAGTGCATTTAATAAAGTCAATAAATAAATTTAATGTTTAATAATACCAGGATAATTTTACGCAGATTAAACGTCCCTTAACTAATGAATTATCTAATTATATATTTAAACTGTTGTAACATATTTTCAATTAAAATACTTTCACTACGTTAATTTAAAACAAGATATATAATCAACACCATACACATACATTAGGACAATCCCATTTAGTTGATATCAATCTAATGACGATTGATACCATAAGTTTATTTTTGAATTTACCAAGATATAGACATATACATGAAATCAATTGTTACTTTTGTATATTGCAAGTTTATCCTTACCGTTAGAAGTCTGTTTATACTACAAGAAGTTTACATGGTATAAAATAATACCCGTTATAATCAACAGGTGTTGATCGTAGGCTATAATGTCAAACAGTATTTGAAGCCCATAAAGAGTTATTTCAATTTTAACAGTGATTTACTCGAAAGAAAGAAAGTTAACAAATCTATAGAAATAAATATTTATATTTTCAGCCACTTTTTATATTATTTGAAATCAAAGAACAAGAATGCAGGCCAAAATTATATGCACAGTCCATGAATAAACCTTCTAATCTTTAAAAATATATCTCGTCTGCCAAATGATAATCTAATTTGATCATCCTAGTTCCGAGTGTTGATAACACTCCTCATCAAAGTTAAAATAGCCACTCATTAAAATCGTACTATTTCTTTTATTCGTTTACAAGAATTGGTTTTATATGCTAATAAGATCAACACTGCAGTACCTATTTCAGATTTTGCTTAATTCTCAGGGTGACCGTAGTTCGTTTTTCATTTTCAAAAAACTATTTGTTGCATGTAGTCTTTATTTTTTCAAGTGAAAGATTGGGAAGCAAGAAATTGAAAAAATACCGTTAACGAATGTACAACACTGAGGTTAACAGATTGGAACAATACCAACTCTTAATAAAACTGATATGTTATTTTGGTACGGCATTTTCGTTAGCTTTGTATCGTTTCAAACTTATAAGTTAGGGTTGAATTATTCCGATATACGTATAAGAATATTATTAGCAACAAGAACATTGAATTTGAAAGGAACCCTTTCGAGCGATTGATTTTATTATTTATATTATTATCATCAATCCTACATTTGTAAGTTACTACTAGTTGAAGAATACAATTATACTCACTAGTTTAGATCGAACAACAAGCATTTAAAATAAGAAGGCAAGGGTTGTTAATATTGTCAAAATTAGAAGTGTTATTTATTTTTTTTGTCTTTATGTTGACTAATTGATTGCAATTATTAGCTCCATTAAATTGATTCTCACGCAAACTGAAGATTTAAAGTCCCACTTTAATAAATAATCGCAAAACCTCGACAAGACGTCCTGTAACTAGTGCTTCGTTAGTGAATTTTGCAATAAAATTATTATATATATACTAATTAAACACAGTTCAAACTAATTGAATTTCAAAATAACAAACGTAAGAGCCATTAAAGGATTAATAGATGACAACTCAAAATAATTTTGTTAAACACGTTTCTTTTGATGACTTATCCCCCAGTTACGTCGATGACCAAGTGCGTGTTCTCAAAAAGAACCATCTTTTAAACGAATACAATAATGAGTTTATATATATACCTCCTCAATTTAATTTCCTATATCAAAATAACCATTCCGATTCTAGTGATCTATCGAATAATAAAAAGGAATTGTTTAAAAGAAGACCATTATCGAATGAAAATGAACGAAGCAGAAGAAATTCTAGTTCCAATCAAACATTTAATAAAATGTTTGTACCAATGTATTCACCAGTTGGTACACCATCATTAAATTCAAATTTAGATGCTGCTTATTTTGAAAGAGGAACTTCCCCGTATTCACTATCTGATGATAATACAATTTTACCAAGATTACCACCAGCTCCATCGGTGCCGAATTTAAAGTACAAACCTAAACACGTTGACGAACCTATATTAAAGACGGAGGCAGTTGATATTGCCCAAATGGATAATGAAACAGAACACTTGGTTACTAAAATTACTGATGAAAACACACAAGTAAATTCTGGCTCTAAAAACTACACACAATCTGCATTTTCAAATCTAAATGAATTAGAGGATAGATTGGATACTTCAGGTAAATATCCAAAATTGATGCCTAAAAAAAATGAAAAACAGAAAAAAAATGAAAAAGCAAAGAAATCATTTGCAGACATGACAGATGAAGAACTGGCTGAATTAGAGAATTCATACAAGTCGTTAGCAAGATCAAGGCCTAGGAGTACAATGACAGATTTTGATTTTAATCAACAAGATTCATTGTTCATTGGCACACTTCCCTCAAAAGGTATGAACTCTAGTAATAAAACCCACGATCCATTGGCGGCTATATACCCTTCCAGACCTGTTGTGACTTATAGAGCTGTATCAATTTCTAAGAAAAATAGGTTATATGATAAATATATTTCAGAACTTGTGACACACATAGGTGAAGAGAAATTTAGAAGCGTACAGAAAGATAAAACAGCACTAAGGACTATAGTATGCTATATCTCAGGAAGAAAATATACCTGGTCAGCTATTGACTGGTTCATTCAGAACTTGATAAGAGATGGTGATCATCTAGTGATATTATCCACCATCCCAGAGTATGAAGAAGAAATAATACCTTGTCCAAGCAAACCGAAGAATTCCTCATTATCTGTAAATATCGATAGCGATAAAAAATACCGTGCTAACAGCCCAATGTCTCAAAAAACAGATTTTATGAATTGTAGTTCTAGGCTTAAAGTGATTCATGATCAAACTGTACACAAAGCAGAAAATATTTGTAATTATTACTCTTCCAAGTTGAATAATAAAGCCATAAAAATCACGGTTGAAGTGATTAAAAGTAAATCAAGAAAATCAGCCATCAACAAAGCGATACAGTTGTACAATCCTGATTGGCAGATTGTTAGCACAGTTTCTGTCAAGTTACAGATAAAATTCAGAAATGGTAATATAAAGCTCCCATATTTTATGATGAAAGATCTTTTTACACCGACATGCATAGTTCCATATGAATTTATGGATCCCTCACTAATAGACAAAGTAGATGATTCTGAAAAGGACATTAAATCAGAAACAAAAAAGCATTGCATCTCTCAAACCCTTAATCTAATAGACAAAATATTCGAGACAACAGTAAAGAATCCATTTTTATCGAAAACTGATGATGATATCGATGATATCGATGATAATGCAGACATAATATCAGCCTATTCAACATATAATGACCAGAGTAGTACTGAAGATGTAGATACAATTCATGAGTTTAGACCAATTGAGCCAGAACAGCAAGAAAAAATTGATCTTTTTGAAAGAATAGGTTATGTAAGACCTAAACCAACTCATTTGGAGCCTATTGATATTTTAAATATGAAACTTACACCAACACGTAGTTCAGGGCGTAGTTCAAGAATCCAATTTACTGATGAAGTTTATAAAATTAAGTCAATGATTGATGATACAGAATTACATGCAAGTAGTTCTAAAAATTATCCTAACGTACCGATTAGAAAAATTAAATCAGAGAAGCCACACTCTAACAAGAATTCCAAGCACTCGAAGCATTCCAAATCTGACGGTAGATCATCCTCTGGCTCTTCCAAAAAGCTCACACCGGTGTCTACATCATCGACTTTATTGTATGGCAGTTCAAAAAAATCAAAGAAGAAGAAATCAACGAGCTCGTCCAGTAAGGGTCTTAAATCAATATTCAAAAAATTATTCTAAATGTTGGTAAAAAAAGTAATATGTAAGATGAACTGGAAAATAACAAAGAATGACAATATCTCTAATATATGCCTAGTTACCTCATTGTGTGTTTAATCAAGGTGTCCCTTATTTTATTTATTAGTAATTCTTTAACCAAAATATTGAAAGTTGTTATCTTTTTACACTAGTGGTGTATCCCTTAACAACATCACGTTATTTTCACTTTCATTGTTACAGGTAACTTAATCATACGATACGGTCTGTAATCATTCATTTCAACTAAGTGACAGGTTCAAATGGGATATAATAATGATAAGCAGAGGTACAAAGCATTAAACATATTAATAATCAAATATCTTTTTGTAAACTCGGTTACAAAGTTTATCTAAATTTTAGAAATTAAAATTTTATAATATATATAAATACTTGAAATGAAACGTCTTATGGTCAAGAAGTCTATGAGCTAGGATATACAAATGTCTTAAACATATATATGTTCTATTGAGAACAATCATATATAGAGTAGAAAACAATAGCATACAATACTAGTTTTTACTTGAGAACAACACCATTTTGATTACAAAAAGAGATGCACTTAAATTCACAAATATTCGAAGAGGCTAAATTTGCCGCAAGAACACCTAGGCTCCAATATCTACTGATCGGTGTTATTGGAGCAGCGATTGCTCCCACCATGTATATGAGAAGGTACTCAACAGCTCATGTAGACAAGGAAGCATTAAAATCTTTGGAAAATACAGAAGATACAAATAAATATACAAACACCACTGCAGAACCAGTAACGACGATATTGCCAAAGGAGAAGGAGTACAATAGAGAACTATTAATGAAACATCAACCAGCTATATGGGCTATTGGAGGTAACAATAGAATTTCTAACGATGCTCGTTTCAGAGAATTAGTAGATGAGAATGCAATGATTCTATTTTCTTCCATTATGTGAGTTGAATAAACTATACTTTCAATACATAATTACACCAATAATTCTAATAGTTCATTAATTCCATTTAGCTCCTGTTCAGCTACGTTATGTCGTGGTGGCTTAACAGAACTTGCTAATTTTTATTATTTACAACATTGTTTAACAACATAATTAATTTGTGTAACGGAATACAAATATATATTTAATATTGTGATAAAATGGCAACTATAATCGAATTATTAAACATATTGTCTTATGTCATTAACCAGCCTATTATATCCCTTATTAGTGTTAGAGATTTTTATTTCACTGTGAAGAACGCCTTAAGAGTTGAAAAAAATCTCAAGGAATTTTTGAAGAACCAAGAAAACGAAAGTTAAAAATCATATCTAATGAAATACTTAGTACTTTCTTGAAACAAGTTATCGTTGTTACAGTCTGAACCTGGAAGATATAGTTCAGTGATTTGATTAATCTACATTTCAGATAAGAGGAAAGATTGTTTGTTTTATTTTATTTTGTCAAAGCTTGAAAGCATTATTAGAAAAGAATTCAACTAAAAATGACGTTTAACTATTACCGCAAAGTAGATCTAATAAATGAGTATGTTATAGCTCAAAGTGAGTCGATTTCCAAGCCAGTAGATTTGACAAATTCTTTAAATGCTAAGCCTGGCAAATTTAATATTGCAGGACCTGTAAGAATTATTGATGGTGTTTCCGTAAGATGCCCTTCATATTTATTGAGATTTTGTAATCAAATGAATAACAAGGCTTATAATGAATACAATACATTGTCTTCCAAGCTAGAGAATGTTACCAGCAAATACTACAGATCTGAAAGATCTTTCACAACGACAATTGCTAATTTACATTCCAATGATTCTGAACAGTTATCTAAAGGCTTTTCTTACTCTATTGTAGCTGCCATGTCTGGTTCTATATTAAGTAGGAAAAGAAATATTTTACTAAGGTATACAATGCCATTACTCTTTGGTACTGTAGTTTTTTCATATGTCCTACCTACTACCTTTGATAACACTATTGAATTACTACATGATATCGAAGAGTCAAAATTTCCCAAGTTCACTGAGAAACAAGATAGAGTTGTTACTTTCATACGCACAGGAATTGATCATACTATTATGACATATGATATCATTAAAGATAAACTATCTTCTGTCAATGATTACATTAAGCAACATTCCAATTTTTCATAATTATTATAATTATTAAATATTTTATATTCATCAGATCGTGTAATTACAATACTCTCATTATAATTCAAAATTCTAGATTATATTTTTATCATAAATATGTATTAAGATAGATATTATTTATTTTAAAACTATTTTACAAACATCATTTAACATCTATCATAGGCGTTCAATAAGCATATGCAATGAGAATTTAAACTTGAATAGTTGACATCTTTGGGCCAAATGGTTCATAGTGAATATGTTTTTCGTCGTGATTGATGCTCTTCAAATGAGAAATCATATCCTTCATGAATTCTAAGGAACCACAAATGTAAACATCAGAGTCCTTTGGAACAGTGTTCTTTAAGTATTCAGCATCAATTCTAGATTGATCTTTAGTGTGAATGATAGCCTTTTCAGCAGTGTTAGACTTGGTTAATAATTCGTCTACATGTTTCTTAAAAGCTTGAGTAGATTCATCCCTGGAAGATTGAATCCAGTAAACTGGTCTTGATGGGTTAGAAGTGACTTGGTGTTCCAACATACTTAATAATGGGGTCACACCAACACCGGCTGATAATAATACTAATGGGACTTCATTTTGGTTAATCAAGCTCTTGTTCATTTCGAAATCACCAGCTGGGGCAGATAATAAAATATTATCGCCTACTTTAACATCCTTGTGTAAGAACTCAGATACTAAACCGATATCTTTACCTGGGGTCTGTTCTAATTTAACAGCAAACTTTAAACCATCCTTAGTAGAAGCAGAACAAATAGAATAATGACGTAAAGCATCATATTTGTTTTCGTGTCTGGTTGGGTGAGTGTTAACGGTAATATATTGACCTGCATTGAATTTTAAGGCTGATAAATCAATACCAGCTTCGCTAGTTGGTTTAACAATGAATTCAAAAATATTATCACCAACATCTTCTTTACCAACAACTTCAAATGGTTTCCAAGCTTCCCAAGCAGCTTCCTTGTACATTTCAGCTTCAACAGTGATAAACACATTTGCAATTTCCTCATAAGCTTCACCCCAAGCCTTGATGATTTCTGGAGTGGCAGCATCACCTAAGACTTCCTTAATAGCCTTTAACAAATTCTCACCGACGATTGGGTAATGTTCTGGTTTGATTTGTAAAGCACGATGCTTATGAGCAATTTGCTTGACATGGCCAATTAATGGGGATAAGTCATCAATATTTTTGGCGGCAGCTAAGACAGTAGTAGCTAAAGCGGTTGGTTGAGCACCTTTCTTTTGGTTGACTTTGTTGAAGATGTTCAATAAATCTTGGTTTTTACTTAACATATTACCATAAAAACATTTGGTAATTGTGGTACCTTGGGTTTCCAATACTGGTACGGTAGCTTTAATGATGGCTCTAGTTTCCTCGGATAACATTTCTGTAAGTGTATTTTATTAATAAGAGATTGATTGTCTTATTCTATTGTGTATGGTTATTTTATTATATTATAATATATATTAATAAATTAAAGTTAGGAAAAGAAATTGTATTCTTGAAGAATGAATAAATAATGCTCCTTTATATACGTTTCAAAATTATATCATTACAAATTATATTTGTGGGATTATAGATCTAACAGGTTTCTATTTCACTATCAGTCTTTAGGTTCGCCGATACTATTCTTTGTTGAGGCCATGATTAAACAATAACAACATTACATAATTTAAAAGTGTAAATAATGGAATAGCATTAATAATCGTAATAATTTCAATGGTTGAAATATCGGTCTTTAGATTTTGAACAACAGAGGTTTCGTAAGTGTACAATTTTACAATATATTGAAAGTAGCCACGTTCGACTCTCCACCATAATATATTCCCAGAGACCTTTAATAGCACTCAAACGATGTCAAACTTTTCCCCACGATTTATTCAACATTTACCATTCAAAATAGAATCATCACGAAATACAGAATTACAGTAAGTGGTGAACAGATTCTCAGATATTCACAGATCCAGATTAGAGTTGAATAGGTTTACTAAGTTCAATTCGATCATTCGAAATACCAATCAATACGAGGGTTTCACTGTTTAATTGACGAATTCTCAGCATAAATTCCAAATTAATCTTACTAATTCCAACTTCGAGATATTTCCCGTTTCGGTTAGGCTTTCCAGATTTCTCTATTTTCGGAAATTTTAATTATTCGAGTTGAAAGTATGGTGCATGTTTTTGTTAGCAACATATTCAATAAGATATAAAAGAAAAAAAAGAAAAGTGAAAAATTAATTTGTTGTTCGGTTGCTCTCAGATGCTCGATGAAATTAATTCAATATTACTAAACCTAATTATCATACATTGGTTAAACAAACTTTCACTTTGAAGTTTAAAACCGTTATCTACACTATATGATTATTTAAAATTACTAAGTTCAATTTATTGTGTAAGGATCTGATTGGTTTAATTCTTTGAATTGGTGGTTATGCAAATTTTTACTGAGTGTCTCATGTTTTTTTGCAGTGTATCTTAGTTTGACTTAATTGACTACGAAAAAGATATTGAAGTTGCCATTATTCAACTTAGTAATGTTAATTCTCCATTTTAAAAATTAATATATCCGAAATGGGATTTGAACATTCAGTTAGTTTTAACTTCATTCAATTTACAGGGACTTTTCCCAGATTCGTTTCTTTTTTCAATGTAAAAAAATAAAAATGTATTATGGAAAAACAGTATTCAATAAATTGATTAATAAAATTTTTATTTTATTTTAATGCAGATTGGTTTAATATTATGTAGGTAAACAAAACAAATATTACGTAGTTTGGATGGTCCATAAACGATCCTGAGTCTATATGTTCAATTTATTGCATTAATTATCAGGACAGAGAGGAGAGTACGATATTTACTTATGGAAATTGATAGATTATACCTTCTTTTTTCGAAGGATCAGCCTTGAGATTGAAAATGGATTTAACGCACCAGTCCCATTCAACTATCATCGCAGATTTGATATTATCGGATTTATTCAAATTACTGTTAATATTATTCAGGCATTTTTTAAACCGTTTCACTTGTGAAGCTTTATTCGCAATAACAATATAGTTCGTATAGTTCCTGCTAGTAGCAGTGATTGGATCTTCTGCTTCGTTTTGGGAATCATTTTCTTTTAAGTCATTTTCAGTAAAGTGCTTAGTTAATATATTTACATTCAAGATACCGTGAGCCTTCAATATTGACGATATCACGCCGGTTCCACCAGGTATATCGCTAACTAAATTGATCGTCATGATGTTTGCTCTTTCAAAAACTTTTGAAGAAAAACTAGATCTTTCCGTAATCAATTTCGTATCAATCTGAGGAATGCTGTATTCGGAAGGTTTTAACTTGATATCGTCTTTTGTTGAATCAGTTTTCTTATGAAGTGTATTAAGTATGTCGGTTATAAAGCTTGGCAACAACATGTATGACAAAGGTTGAAAACTATAGCTTCTTAAAAATTTTGCAGTACGCATCTTTTTCGGTGCTATTATAGTATTAAGATTAAATTGTTCATCAATCTTATCGAAGATTTGAATCCCTAATACTCCTAACAATTCTAAATCCGTTTGTGAAATATTTTCTAAACATCCTGTACAAATTGCACGAATGTCGTATAAGTTAGACGATTTAAGTGCACTATTGGAAGGGTTTGACAATTGAAATGAATTATACGTATCTTTGTCAAAAGCTTGTGATAGAATTTTATTTGCATTTGCCGATAAGTTTTCAATAGGTGATTCGAGAGCTTTAATGGTTTTATCCTTAACTTTTTTTGAATTTTGCCTTTTTGACCTTGTTTCAGGTGTTCTACTATCATTATCGGTAAAAGACAATGTTCGTTTTTTACTAGTTACCTTTTTTTCCTTTTCAGGCGTGCTATATGATTTTATAGCGGTAGGAACTACATCCTTTTTTGATTCAAATTGAGATATTGTTCTTATATCACTGCTCAATTGCGTTAATGGAGATATAGTAGAATTGAATAAGTCTTCATTTTTATTTTCATCATTGATATGTTCGTTTAACTTCTTGATCTCATTTCCCTCTTTATCGCATTTTATATTGTTTATTGGTTGGCTTTGTTCTTTTATTTTATTAAAATTCTCATCAAAATTATTTGGGGATATTGAAAGTTCTTCATTAATATTAGTTATCAATTCTTCGTTATTTTCCGAATTATCTGTTTTATTGTATCTTTTTTTATTAACTTCAGGACTATTATTAAAAGTGATATTGTTCACAAAAATATCGTCCAACTTAGTTATCACAGCTTCATCTTTAGAGTCCGAGATATGTTGTTTAATTTGGGTGTCCTCATCGCCAACTTTATTAATAATCCTTGAGTCGTTATCTTTATCGGATATTACAGTAATATCCATTTGGGAAACATTACTTGTTAAAGATGCAGTATTATCTATTATTTTAACTTGGTCTTCTGAATGTAAACTAATAATACTATTACCTTGCATATTGTTTTCAATGGCTTCAATCTTAAAATCACTTAATTGAGTGATCTGTGTCATTTCAGTGGATTCTTTATCAGAAGCATTGTTCTCAGAAACCAAAATATCTCTTTCTTGACAATCTCTTTGGAGTTTTATTGGTGATTGGAGTTTAACGTCCGCGTTAGTAATATCCCCTGATTGAAATGATTGTGTTAATGAATTATCAAATCGCACCATCTCACTATCATTTGTGAAAGATGATTTCATGAAACTATCATTCTCAATAGGTCTAATGAAGATAGTCTCTAAAACTTTTTGGTTTCTAATTATACATTCTTCAAGCCATTTGGTATTAATAATTTTAATATTGGGAAGTTTAGAAGTTGCATATTTGTATTTTCTGCCTGAGGCCGTTCCAAATACTAGATGAGTATTTTTTTTTGATAATGTTGGTGTACTTATCCCACCCAAAGCTTCTACCAGTTTTCTAATATACTGTCTGTGTGGTCCAAAGATGGTAGTATATGTTAAAATGAGTTCATCCTTATTAAATATACCTTTTACTAATAATCGATTCGCTAAATTAATTTCCGGATGAACAAAGCTATCCAAGGATATCATCTGTATTAACCAAGTTATATTTCCATAGGTAATATTTTTTTTTGGATTACCATTTTCCATAGCATATTCCTTCGAATAACCTAAATATGATGTGCAATTTTTACTATTCTTAATAAAATCATCACTGCAAAAAGAAACTTCAGTAGCACCGTGGTTTTTTATTAATGTTGAAACGAGGTCCCGCAAATAGTTGTGGTTCGATATGTCCTTATTTAATGCAAAAACTTTGCCCATCAAAAATTTCGAACTATTTATGAACTTTAAATCAAATACGTACGTCCAGAGAGCATCCTTTGTTATCAATTCTGAATCAGGCATTTCACCTACTTTAATTATGTATTTATCTATGGGTAGGAGTTCTTGACTTTTAAAACATGCAGCAATCCAAGGCAAGAATACGAACTTTACGTCAGAATTCTTATTAAAATTTAAAATTGCTGTTATGGAAGAATCTTCTCCATTTTCTGCTATTATATGTGTAACTTTGTTTGACAATATATCCACGACATATCCTCCCATGTAAGTAATTAATTCAGAGATAATTCTTTGATCATTTGCAGTATACGCTGTTTTGGATAAATAAAATTGAAAATCTTTGAATAAATGAATTGGGTTTGGTGAAAATTTACTTGCTCTCTGTATTGATCTAGATTCTATGCATGCCAAAACCCAATCATATGTGACTACAGGTACCATGAATTGGAATGTAATTATTTGGTAAAATGAGAATTGATGAGAGTTAGAAAGAACGTGGTTATAATTTTTATCACTGAAATGTTTTAAAAACTTCGTTGTTGTGTCAATAGCCGTTTCTTCCTCATATGCCTTATAAATATCGTAATTACTACATGAATTGTGTTTCAATAGGTCAACTAACGCACTAACTTGTTCCAGTTCAGTAGGCGATTGAACTATAATTAAGAAACTAATTGCCTCAAATAAATTCAATGCATTTGCTGGGTTCTTCTTGTTAGTAACCAGTTCATTATTCTGCATCATACTTTATCTTATCGGATAAGCATGAGGTTTCTATTCTATGGTGTATGTATACAAAGCTCGTTTTACAATATTTGAATGTCTTTTTTCCTTATTTTAATAGGAGTTTATTATGAAGCACTTATGATATAATATTTTTTTCTGTTCATTGAAGTTTCAGTTAAATATTAAGTATTCGATGATTTCAATCAAATTCTACTATCACCATTTTTTAAAATCGCGAAATTATTTTTGCTACCGTAATTTGTTTCTCACAGTATTAGAATTTACAAAACTAAGGGCAAAGCGACACGAATATTATTGAATTTTAAGTAATTGAGAGATTAAGATCTCAAGAGATACGATTACAGTCAAACAAAAAGAATACGTATAACTCAGAATATTATAATGAAATGATAATAATATCAATATGTAAGTAAATTAAAAATGCTTTTTTTGTGGTTTCATCAATGTTGTGTAATGTATAAACTTTTTTAAATATGTTGGTATCGATCTAACTTAGAAGAAACCTTAATGAATATTTTTAATGAAGTATTCTTTCACTTGTTCGTTCAATACTACATCAACAGGCTTTTCACCATTTGAATTCTCTACGTTTTCATAGTCTGCATTATATATGTCTACGAGTAGTACAGCGACATCGCCGTGACCTTCAGCTAATGCGTGGAACAGTGGGGTCCAACCTTGAAAATCCTTTGCATTCACTGGACTGTTTTTCTTACATAGTAGTTCCACTAAAGCGATTGATCCAACTGCTGCTGCCCTATGCAGTGGTAATTGTGATTTTTTGTCTTTAATTCTCACAGAAGCACCATTATCGATCAAAAATTCAACCACCGATTGATTTTTCTTAGAGACTGCCAGATGTAAAGGTGACACGCCTTGTAATGTAACGAGATCTAGATCTGGTTTCACTTCTCTGTTGTACAATTGTTTAACGATACTCAAGTTCCCCACGGAAGAAGCGATATGCAGAGGGGTCCAACCAGCATCATCAACCAGTTCGTCAATATCTACATCTTTCATAAACGAGAGTAGGTAGTCAACAATAGGTTCATATTGAAAAGAAACAGCCCAATGTAAACCTACTCTCCCATCATTATCTTTTTTCAAAACTAAAAAACTATCATCGGAAAGTAATTCTTTCACAGTCTTCAAATCGTTGTTCAAACAAGCTTGTTGTAAAGGAAATTCCATAATTGTAAATGTATCAAGGGGTATAAAAACCTACAAAGTGTGTTGTTCTAGCTCTCTTCCAACTTATGATAGAAGAAATAAACAACTACAAATAATTAAATTAACCGCCAATCTAAATCATAAATATACATATATATGTGTACTTTATAAATACGTAACAATCAACCCCCTTCTTTATATACTTTTAATGTTCTTTAAATTATTTCTTCAATTAAAAAAACTAAATCTAGTACTCCAATTATTTTTGCCGCCAACGTGATTGTACACCCTTACACCACCCACAAAACCGACCCCTCCCCTCCGCCACCCCGCCACCCGCTGCTGCCCTTCCAAAAGTTCAATTAAAATAAATTTACACATAATAAAAAATAAATAACATACAACAAATTTTCTCATACTGAGCACCTTTAACACCAACCATCTCTGGTTCTCTCTCTCTCTCTATATATATATATCTATATATCTATACATATCTATATCTCTATATATATCTACATATATATAAATATAGGTTTATTAATAATAACTACGATGTGTGCTGTGGTTACCCCGTCCGGATTGAGACGGGGCGGGTGAATGGGGAATACTAGCTTAAACGCTACCCACTCATGCTTAAGATTACCCTTCCCCTTACCACAAAAACAGGGAACCAGACATTCCTCGGCGGCTAAAGTTTAAGAATATATCACGTGTTTTTCACGTGGTTGCTTTTTTTGTCCAAGTATATGTTAATGTTTGTTTCTTTAGAATCACGTTTTGTGCGGTACTTTCCGTTAAGTTTTTACAAACTTACCATTATTTTTTTATCAACCCACCCGCTTATCAACCTCACGGCCCCACCCCCCGCCTCATCATCCTCCTTTTCCTTCATTACTGTTCATTAATTAATTCAGAAGCTTTAATTCGCAGATTTCTACTATATTAGAAAATTAACCTCTAGTCTAAAAAAAAAATATAATATATATTTTAATTGTGGCAAATTTTGTTATTACTCTTTTTTTATTGTTTATTTAAAAAAAAAAGAATGATTTATTGATTCTTGTATATCTACTTCTATGTATCTCAAAGCACTTGCTCTTTGAACGTTTGAACTTAATTGCAAAATAATTGTGACAACTGAAATTATCAAAACAGGATAAAAAAAAAAAAGGATAAAATAAGGATAAAATGAGTAGAAACGCTGGTGACTTTCAAAAGTTTGCAAAAATATTTCAACAACAAATGGTAAGAGCCCAACAAAGTTCAGGAAGAGGAAGAGGTCCAAGTGGTCCAGGCGGCGCTCTTGGTTTAGGTGCATTGATTCTTCTAGGTGGTGCTGCCTTCTTAGGTAACTCCGCTTTATTTAATGTAGATGGTGGTCATAGAGCCATTGTCTATTCACGTATCACTGGTGTCTCAAATAGAATATACAATGAAGGTACTCATTTCGTCATTCCTTGGTTCGAGACCCCTGTTATTTACGATGTGAGAGCAAAACCAAGAAATGTGGCTTCGTTAACAGGTACAAAGGATCTACAGATGGTTAATATTACATGCAGAGTTCTTTCCAGGCCCAATGTTGGCCAACTTCCTACCATCTTCCGTACCTTGGGACAAGATTACGATGAAAGAGTTTTACCTTCCATTGTCAATGAAGTTTTGAAAGCTGTAGTGGCTCAATTCAATGCATCTCAACTGATCACTCAAAGAGATAAAGTCTCTAGATTGATTCGTGATAATTTGGTTCGTAGAGCTCAAAAATTTAACATCACTTTAGATGATGTATCTATCACTTACATGACTTTCTCTCCAGAGTTTACTAGTGCAGTAGAAGCAAAACAAATCGCTCAACAAGATGCTCAAAGGGCAGCATTTGTAGTAGATAAAGCAAAACAAGAAAAACAAGGTATGGTCGTCAAGGCTCAAGGTGAAGCTAAGTCGGCAGAATTGATCGGTGAGGCTATTAAAAAATCAAAGGATTACGTGGAGTTGAAAAGATTGGATACAGCAAAAGAAATTGCAGACATACTAGCAAAATCACCAAATAGAGTTGTATTAGATAATGAAGCTTTATTATTAAATACTTTGTCTGATTCCCGTTTGAAAAAGGATAAATAAAAGTAATTGCAGTGAAAAACAATTTTGAAAATAAAATAATAAACAACATGTTAATATTTTAAATGTTAGAGGTTAATAATTGTATGTGATTTATTTAATAACTGTAATATACACATTTATATACAAGTACACTACATGTGAATAGTCAAAAAGATAGAAATTTTTTTTAAAATAATAGTCTTCACTTACATTCAGAATTAAACTATTATAGGATGTAACTTAAAATAATTGAGTAGAAAATTCAGTAATTATATCTGAATATGTACAAATAAAATTAGATGTATAATATGAATGGTATTTTTAATTATTATTTAGAAACTATTTGAATATATAGTAATAATGTGGTTAGATAAATTAAACAAATGTCATATTGAGACATAAGAATATTGATCCGATGGTTGTAAGTATAATGATATCTTTGGTAGTAATAAAATGTATTCCTCTCTGTCAAGATATTTTGATGATGTTATATTCTCTAACTACAATTAGTAGTTTATGAGAGATCAATATCATCATCACTGTTATTTTTATTGAAACTTAAACGTTTTGGTGCGGACTTAACTTTATACAACTTTTCCTTGTGGTTATTGATCTTTTCAGAACAAGGTGATAGAATAGCGTCAGTAGGTGAGAAGATGGTATTGCTTAAAATTTGCTGTTTAATCTTATTAACTATTCTTCTATGCATGAAATTTGTTGGTTTTTTACCTTTTGCTAAATGACTATTGGAAGTATGAATATTTTCATTTAATGATGCAGTTTTTGTAAGTTTATTAATTCTATTACAATCATTTTGTAGATGTGATTTTTCATTTAATTTTAATGATTGTGTTAAATAAGATGATTTATTATTTATTTTGGTATTTGTTTTATCTGATAGAACTCTCTTTCCTTGGGTGTCCATATTTTCTGTTATCTTGGTATTCTAATTTCCTTCCAGAGTAATTGAAGTTCCTTAATGTATAGTATGTTTTTAATCAGATACAGAATATAAAATAATTCAGGTCACAATAATTATTAATGGCTTTATATTTATAATTAAAATAATTCGTCATACTTCATTTAAAAATATTAATATAAGATATTTGTCAATTTAAAAAAGGGAGTAACTGCATGAAAGACAGCATTTCTAATTAAAAATTTTAATTTGACTTTCGATTAAAATTCATTACACTTCCCAAATCTGATGATTAATTAAAAAAAAATTTAGATGTAAGTATTAATTGGTTTACAATAATTCACCGTAAGAAAAGAGTATTCGAAACCACTGATATTCGGAAAGAGAATATTATAATAAAACATCCTTCCGCCAGCAAATTCTAAATTAAAAGAAACATATAGATCAGTGTAACCACAAAGCTAAAGAAACACTAAACTCAGATTGTACATGAAGAAATTACAACTATTATCTAATTAAAGTTGAAGTTGAAATTAATTATCCTTAAACAATTCAGTAAACCGTTCTTAATTGTTAAAATCAAACAAGAGCTCATCTCATTATAATAAAATCAAAATTTTTCACTTTTGCGGAAGTGATCCTTTGTATTGTTTACAGTTTGCCATTTTAGGAAAAATAATGAAAAATTATTGAGAACATTTTTATATAGGAAATGGCATTTTGTACAGATAATACAAGAAATTAAAAGTGACAAATAATGTTATAAGATTGAATATATTATAAAAATTACATAACGACTCTGAAAAAAATCGAGTACATCAAGTAATTACATTTTTCCACCGAGAGAAGTAGTCCTCAGGGAATTGTAGTTTTCGATTCATTTAATTATACATTGCTATGTACGGATATAAATTATCCATAACGGTTATTCATTCCGTAATCTAATTAAATCTTCAATTATTATGACATTTGAACAATCTATCGATTTTTTTTATCTATTTACTTATTGATAAATTGAATTATATTACGAGATGTAAGTATGTACTAGTCTTGTGTAGAAGATAGTAAGAGAAGTTCTAAGTATCCTAGACTTGTGGTACAGATCAGTCAACATAAAAGCTGACTGAATAACATTGAATGGGATAGTCTCAAAGCCCAACAGTTATTTTAAAACTCTATAAACATATGCAGGTATTGGGTAAACCCTTACAGTTACCAAATGATACGCTGTGGGAATTTTTCTGTCTCCCAACTGAACCCGTACTTAATAAAGACAACTAACGTAACAATATTAATAAACATGAACCATGCAAACTCAAACAATAATCTATTTGTTGAGCTTATTACGATCGGAGGCATTCCTGATTTTGGTGGTACAATATCCCCAATAATTGGCTCTGCATTACAAGTAACAAAAATTCTCCAGAAGTAATACGGAATGATATAGTAACGAGGCTCAAAAAGAGGTGATGGGATTAGAGTAACCATTGTGCATGCAATTAAAGCCGTCCATGAAATATGCGTTAATTGTATTGGAACAGTGATTGTATCTTTAATTGGTAAGGGTATTACTGGGTGGAATGTTAATTCACAGGTTCTCATTATCTCTAGATAGGCGAAAGTGGAAAAGTGATAGACAGGAGCCATTAACCCATACTTAATAATAAATCTTGTGTTGCCGATGAACTTTTTAAATAAATAAAATGTATAATGTCTATTATCAGCTAATAAAAATGGATGTACGTGTGTAAAATAACGGATAACCATCATAATTCCAATAATTTCAAAACTTCCTTGAATAAATTTCATATTCCATCTATTCAAATAATTCATGATGAACCCTTTGGATAGCCAGAGGGGAAGACTAAAGATTGCAATAAAGAAAAAACAATAAAAAATCTGAACTAAATGGATTCCAACGGAATGATTAGATTTGTCGCCTAAAGTGATTGATCTATTCCACAGGAGATAGAAAAAAAATAGAATAAAATTAATGCTATAAGGCAAAATGACAGTTTTAAATTCATCAACAGAATATATGAATGCCTTAAGATAGTTGTTAAAAGTATGTGTGTTGAATTCTTTTTGTATTAGAGCCCTTCTTTCAATAGCTAAAACCATGATGAACCCGCACCAAATAATATTAGTCTGTCTAAATAAACAACTTATACCGCCAAAAAATGCACTTAACCAGATACTATGTTTTTCTCCCATTGGTAATGTCAATATTACATTCAAAGATTGCAATATAAAGATGGTTGACCAAACATCAGTATAGTATAAATAATAATAGGTTGTCATCAACGGAAAAGACATCAATGTGACAGGCCAAAATCCAATTGCATTAAATAAAAACAAAGGTCTTAGCACTACAATCGGTAACACCACTGTTCCACCAAGTAAGTTTACTAATCTTAAAATTGTTGTAGTATTCCATGCAGTAAAAATCCTTAAAATTTTATAATTTAGGTAACCTAATAGATACAAACCTGGAGGAGTAGTAATTTTTGGATCCCAGTTAAACCACTCACCTTTTATATAACGAATTGTTTGGTTAATGTGAAATATTTCATCAATAAATAAGTATGGTACAACCTTCGTTGTCACATACCAAAATGTGATTATAAAATATACTATTAAAAAAACATAGATTGCTATATTCAAAATAAATCCTGTTACAATCTCATTTTGTAAATCTCTTTCTACACCTGGATATATAGTTTGAACGGTATCTTCGGAAGTTAGTTCTTCATCTTTCAAACCAGTATCTGCAGTTGACATTAGAAACTTAATCTATCGCAGCAATTTTCAGACTTAATTGCAAAAACTATCAATTCACTAAATTAAACGATTAGTATTGCATATAAATTTGCATGTACTCGTTGACGTATTTTGGCTATTTTGTAAATTGATAACAAATAATATCGGAACTCTTAGCATATATATTATGATGTTTTGTTTATTTTAAATTTATCACATTGAACAACATTCTCTTTCATTGTTGAAACAAATTTTTGAAAACTGTATATATTCAAGGTTTTTAATTTCGGAAGCTTCAAAAAAATTAAATTTAGTAAACAAAAAATATTAAAACCATTTAAAGCAACTACAGTTTGGAATTTTGCTTTAATCGGCACTCTTAAACAATTTTCCATTCATGGTGTACCAAAACAAATAAAATATAATATATATATAGATTAAAAACCAATAATAAAATAGTTGTCCTCATACCAATATAAAAACAACGTTTCGAAATTTAAACAAGTGTTTAGCGATATTTTAATCAAAAGAATATCAATCAATTTGAGGCAAATATTGAATTAGAGTAAACGTATATTCAGTTGAATATAAAAAAAAATAATTGGCTAAATAATATCAATAAGTAATCAATACAGAATTGAAAAATATATGCGAACAATAATATTAAGAGAAACTTTATAAAACATATTATTAATATTGTCAAAATATACTGGTTGTTGTTTATGATTTTAAGACCGTTTCTTTGTTGTTTGACATATTTATGGTACTACTTAGTACTATCTGGTGTACGAAATATTTTTGTTTATGGCGCAAGCTCTACATCAAATGGGAATTCAATATCATCCAACTCCAGTTTTGTGTTGAGCCGCAGGTCTCAAAGAGATATTGACTATGGTACAACTATCGATCAACTTTCATTAACAGGAGTTCAATTACGTTCGGCTTTATTTCACTCTAGTTTTATAGAAAATAATAATACATTGAGCAATGAAGACTTGTTAAATTATTATTATACAATACTGAGTAGTGGTGTTCAAAATGTAATTGTTGATTTAGAATTGAAAAATGACACATGGATAATTTCTGAAACTAGTATAACTTTTGAAAGTTTTCTAAACACAACAAAGTTATATTTAGATGATACTGATACAAATTTAGAGGCTAACTTGTTGTTTCTAATGTTACGTTTTGCAAATAAGAATACTACCATTATCGATTATAGCTCATTGAATCAAAATATATCAAATTTGCTCAGTAATGAAATCGGTGGAAGCTATATTTATTCACCTTCGGATTTAAGTTCAGATAGGGCATCAGGCAAAACGTATGATGTAAATGGTGTTAATATTAATGATGGCTGGCCCACATTATCAAGGTTTTTGTTCACTGTTAAAAGAAGGCTTATTGTTTCCGATATTTCGTACATGTTAAATTCGAATGATTCGCCATATACGTTTAATCGTTCAATTATGCATTTAGATGAATACAATGCAACGTTGGGTATTCCAAATACCATAAGTGAAATAAGAAATATATCTTTAATACCATGGAGGTTCCTATTAGCAAATTTTACTGAATCTGATGGACTTGTTTACGTTGATAGTGGTTATTCTCCTATTATTGCAAATACATATTATAAGAGTGACCTTCTTAAATTAACAAAATTAACAAATATATTAGAAATATGGTCATGGAACTCGGGTGAGCCAAAAAAGCATTCCAGCGAACCAAGAAATACAAATTTGGTTGCATACAATTGTGGATATTTGGCATATACTTCAAACAATGCATCATCAACCTGGATGGTTGGTAATTGTTACAAGCATCTTCATGGATTGTGTCAGTCTGATGATGATTTATTTGACTTTGTTTTAAGTGAAGACGAAGGTTCCTATTTCGATTTTGATAGTTTAACTGGGTCCAATTGCCCTGATGGTTATGACTTTTCATTGCCTCTAAATCCATTACAAAAATTAGCAACTGAGTTATATTTACAGGAAGAAAATATAGGAAATTTACATGTGTGGATTGATATAAACTCCATTTCTGTTAGTGACTGTTGGGTAACAGGTGGACCATATGCAACTTGCCCTTATCAAAAAGTCATGTCGAGAAGAAATTTTACCAGGATGATAACGCCAGCTTGTATCTGTTCTTTCGGTCTGCTCGTCATTGTTACTTTATTAAATTTATTAAGTACTCCGATTTACGATAATAGGAATAACTGGAATAGAGCTATTTCAAAATTAGATTCACCAGAAGACGATGGTGTACCTGCATAGACATTAATTAAAATAAAGCATACATTTAAATTTTTGCATTCTTCAATATTATTTGCTCCATGCATTTCTTAGAATTGCTAAATAGAATATATAATTATAGATAATGAATAATATTGAATATTTTAACTTCGACTCCAATTTTAATTATGTTAAATTAAAGTTTTGGCTTTTTAGCTGGCTTGGCATACCTCAGAACTTTTCTCGTCCATCTCCTTCTTTTGTAATCCTCATCTACTGCAAAATCATCTTGAGCAATTAAATCTAACTCTTTATCTTTTATCCATCTTGTAGCTTCATTATCAATCTGCCAAACAGAGTTCTTATCGAATGACCAAGTTCTTGGGGGCATTACCTGTTCTAGTATTGGCATCCCTTCTGGTGGAATATATAATTTCCTGGATTGGTCATCAGGGTCATATATTTGGCTTGAGAAAACACAAAATTCCCATTCATAAGAAGTTATTCCTTTTTTATATATTTCAAAAATTTCAACATCCTGTTGATCTGGTCGCTCGTCTAGAATAACCCTATGTCTAAATTCATGATCATTTCTAATGACTATTTTTTTTTTCTTCTTGTTATTTTGAATTATATTAATGATAAAAGGCTTTATATTAGGATGGATAAGAATCATAATTGACCATATACCTGTTATTAGAAGTCTGGTCCAATTAATTTGGTAGAAAATCCCTAATAACAAAAACAGACTAAAGAAGCATAACATAAAAAAATTTGTGGACTCAATTTCATTTTTGAAACCAGCTAATCCATAAAAAAACTTCTCTAATTCTTCATTCATTTTAACGAGACTCGTTGTCACATGTTGAAGATCACGTAAATTAGCAACAACTTCTACGGAGCTATTGTGAGTAGCACTTGGGGCCTGGGGACTTGAATCATGAATGTTATTAAGATTATCGTCTCTTGAATCTGTACTTGCTGAACCAATTCCAAAATTGTAATAATCAGAAATAGGATGCCAAGCATTGCTAGGTCCACCCGATGTCACTTCTTCCAATAAAGATCTACCATAAACCCTTTTTATCGGATATTTCTTGAACTGAGAAGGGTGCCTATGTAAATAACTTTGTATCATATCTCTAAAAATTAAATTGAAAAGTGGAATTAATAGTATTGAAAGGGGATACATTATTAAGTACGTTAGTATAATCAATAGCGTAATTGTACCTGCTGGATTTCTCCAAGTAATCAATCTGATCACACTTTCTTGAAAGTCAAATAAGGTGGTAAGATTTGCTCCTAACTTTCCAAAATTGCTGCACAATGTAGTAGCCGATATAGGTTGCTGATAATTATCAAAATCATCACTTGTCCTTTCAGCTAGCTGTTCTCTTTCAGGTAGTCTTTCAGTCACTAATTTGCTAATCAGTTTATCAATAAATATGTCCAAAAAATGTTCCCTTGGTTTGGGAATAACATTGGTAGAATCATCAGTTTTTATTGATTCAATCTGCATTGGTATACCATGGCCTTCTGTGGTAGGTGGTGTATCTTGTTCATATTCTTGTTTAAAATTGCTGTCATTCCA
Organism: Tetrapisispora nanseiensis; assembly: GCA_030568035.1. NCBI lineage: Eukaryota > Fungi > Ascomycota > Saccharomycetes > Saccharomycetales > Saccharomycetaceae > Tetrapisispora > Tetrapisispora nanseiensis. The sequence continues at coordinate 254,523 of JAJLTH010000001.1, read as the reverse complement.
AAAATCATCGCTTTCATTACTTTTTGAAACCAAATTTGTATTAGTATTTTTATTCAACTTGTACTTTTCAATAGATGCATCAATTAATGATGTAGTAATATTATTTATCAGCTCTCTATTTTTATTGGATGGATTATCCTCGATTTCTTTTTCTATTAACGTTGTGAAGATAGTATCATATTTCTGTGTAATGTATTTTAGCATAACGTATATCGACTGGCATTAATCGATTTGTTTATTTGAAATGGGGATAAATAATGTCTATTATATTATTTATATTATTTATATTATTTATATTATTTATATTATTTATATTATTTATATTGTTTTTTACAATAAGTTTTATATTTTAATAATGAAATATCTTACATGTAAAAGTTTCTTTGTGAAATACTTTCTAATCACGGAAGCCCTTAAAAATATTTAGCAGTATTTGGAGATCGGAGATAATGAAAAAATGACGATTATGAAAGACTCATGTAGCTAATAAATAGATATCAATATTTATTTCAGTTTATCTATTTATCTATTTATCTATTTAATTATTATATATAGTACTAGAGCATAGCAGTCACCTTAGTGAAATGTCATAATGGCTGGAATCGATACCTTCTATGTATTCAATGAGGTTCGAACCATATATTCCTTTCTCTTGCACTTCTTTGATTTCTGATTCAAAATCATCCCACAGTTTATAAAATCTTATTGTTTCATCGTTGGCGGCAATGCATATTGAAGTTATATCTGGAGAAGCAACTGCCCTGAGAACTCTAATTGGGGTTGGAGTCTTAACTTGGAGAATCGGTTCCAATTGAGGATATGAAAAAAGCATGAGCAATACAGGGTTCTCGACATCACCAAATCCGAATGTCGCCACAATTTGTTTATATCTAACGGACCATATTAAAGAAGTTATTTGGCCCTTGGTTTTGATTTTTTTAACTAAGGTTCCTGACTGTGCGTGCCAAAATTTAATTGTTTTATCTTTGCTGCCACCACCAGTTGCGAGTAATGACTTTGACCAAGGACAGAAAGCTATAGCTTTTACTGCTGCATTATGTTTTAATGTTTGTAACAAAATTGGGTTCTTTTTGTTTGAAATATCCCAGACAGAACAAGAATTATCATTACCCCCAACAGCTAATAAATTACATTTTTCATTTAATGAGATGCCTGTAATATATAATTTCAGTTAGTCAGTAATTATTTACATTCAGAGAGACAGAAATAAGGAAAACAAAATTAAATCTTAAAAATACATACCACATATTTGTTGAGTCTGTGCTCTAAATTTATGAATAAAATTAATTTTGAACATATTCGAATTTGTTCCATTTGATTTTTTTTCTTCTGACATGGCACTAATGTCATATAGTTTAGTGGTATCCAAAATATACTCTAAATTTTCATTGAGCTCATCGGATGTACTGTTTGTATTACTTGAAAAAGTATTGTTAGTATTTGGTTTGACGTCTATTTTAAAAAAGGTTATGTCTCCGGACTCTTCTCCAATAATTATTTTATATTCATCCTGAAAACTTTGAAACCACTCAATACAACCAATCCCTCTATACGATGAAGTTTTATATTCTACCAATGGCTCACCATTTAATATCTTATTATTAAACTTACCAACAAAATCATCTTGATTGAATAATATTAATCTACCCTGCTTAGACCCAACAAGAAAATAGGAGCTAAATGGACAGAAGGATACACATGTGACATAATCGTTATGTTTCCCTAAATAATCATGTTCCAGTATCTGAACAGCTCCTTGCACATCTGACCATATATACACACAAGATCCCAATCCAACTATAACATTGTTAGTTAGCTTTGACCAACAAACTAAATTTGAGTAAAAATCATTTCTTAGATTTGGAGCATCTAATACTCTATAAGGAACATGAGACTTTATTCTTTTTGCTGGCCGATTATTCTTAATTGGTGTTGATGATCTTTCAAAATTGGAATCTGGTTTTGGCAAGTTAATAATTGGATTTATATTTAAAGATATGTCATTTGGATCAAACAAATCTTGATTCTGGCGATCATGAAAGGAGCCCTCATGATCCTCAGTGAAAGTATAAACACGTTTAAAATTTGTGAATCCTAAAGATTGTGCAATGGCATCCTGATGTTGTTTATCAACCTTTTGCTGTTTATTTGAAGCATTCGAATTATCTAAATTATTAGAGTCATTTAATTGGATTCCATTTGTGTGAGTCGTATTCGGTGTAGACACTGCATCTATTGCTTGGTAATAACCTGTGCTTCTTAAATCATGGAAGAACTCGGGAGAAGATAATCTTGCTGGTGAAGACGAATCCGAATGACTTGGAGACTCCCCTTGAACGTTGAAAGGTACATCTTTTTTTGTAGATGTGTTCTTGTATGCCTTATGTGAAGTTATGTATGGAATATACCTATCAGAAGTTTTGCCGCCCAGCCTCTTCTTGTTATTATTTAAAATAGTATTTGTCGTCTTAATCTTAGGCATGGCAGTGTTAACTCTAAAAAAAAGATCGAATATATATGAATATGAATAGCAGAATTATTGTATTTTTTTTCCTAGTTTACATGATAAGTTCACCAATTAGAAGTAACAACAAATTTACAATTGTGTTGTGATTATTGTATATGTCGTTCTTATATTTGTCGCAAATTAAAGGGAAAATTTTGTAGCAGTGCCGTTTTCGGATTTTTTTGTTTCTTAAAATTGGCTCAGTACAAAAAAAATATGACACTAATTGATTAATTCTATCAGATAATTTGACCCTAAAATAGAATAGGAAGTTTTACAAAGGCGTATGAGAGTAGGATATAGGTGCTATTGTTGAGGATATCTGCATAATAAGTAGATAAAATGCTGGAGATATTCACTAATATTTTGAAGTAATTAGTCGTTGATGGAAAATTTGAATATTAATGTTTGGTTGTTATTTTTTTAAGTTCCATTTTTTTAAGATTAAAGTTAATGACACTTCCACACACCAAAAACTTAATAGTAATATATATTTCTAAAAAAGATCTGTTTAGTCGACCTGTGGTGTTCTTCAGTACTTTTGCATAATCTAAAAGGTTATGCACTGTTGATAAATATTGTGACACTTCAAAAATAAACCTGTCTTACCCACGATCAACTGTTGTTGTGGTAGCGCCTAATTTACCACCAACCGCGAAATCTTGTATATTTTTAGTTGCATATTTAATTCAGACTATAAGTTATAGATATTTACTTTAAATAGAGTAAACAATCCTTAAAATATATATATGATACTTATTTGTTAGGATGGTTTTATATAACGGTAAATTTACTTAACATACCAAACTTCTCAGAACATAATTTGGTGATTATAGTGAACTTTAGTTCTTTTGCTTTCATTTGATAATACTCAAATAATGTACTTTATCTGATATTTAATAATTTGATCACTATTTTTATTAATTAAACAAACACACGATTTAAAGGTTTAAAAGATGAATGTACGTTCTAACATTGTAAATACTTATTCTGCAAATTCATCCAAATTTCTCGATATTTCATTCAATCAAGATGAATCATGTTTCAGTTGTTCATTCGAGAACGGGTTCAAGGTTTATAACACATATCCATTGGGTTGTAAACTAACAAATATATTCAACGATAAAGATAAATGTGGTGTTGCATACTCGAAAATGTTACATCGAACTAATTATATTGCTCTGGTCGGTGGTGGTTTGAAACCAAGATACCCACAAAATAAATTAATTATTTGGGACGATCTTAAGAAAAAGGAGAGCATTGTTTTAAAATTTATGTCACCGGTGAAGGCTGTGTTTATTTCAAGAATCTATATTATTGCAGTGCTGATGAATCACATTGAAATATACCAATTCCAACCGAATACAATTAAGATATGTCCATCTTTAAATATCGAACATAATAGTAGTTGCGATTTTGTAATTTCACATAACAGTAAGAATAAAAGGAGATTCAGCAATGACAGTAACAATTTTACTAAAAATAGTTCCAATATTAAAGGTTTCCTGGTATATGTGTCACCAAAGATAGTGGGACAAATTCATATAGCCGACTTATCCCAGTTAAAATATGATGAAAGAAATCCAGAGGAGACGCAATTATTACCAACATCCATTATTAAGGCACATAAATCATCTATACGATTAGTAAGGCTAAATAGACAAGGAACAATGGTTGCTACATGTTCAAAACAAGGTACTCTAATAAGAATATTTAGCACAGCAAATGGTGCTCTGCTTAAAGAATTTAGAAGGGGTTTAGATAGAGCAGATATATATGAAATGTCGTTTAGTCCCAATGGCTCCCGTCTAGCTGTCATATCAGACAAACAAACTTTGCATATTTATCAAATTACAACCCTTAGGAATGGAGACTTTCATGATACTAATTCTAATCAAGATAAAGTTACTTTCAATTATAATAAGACGCATATCTTAAGAAATTATGTTCCACAATTATGGAAGCCAAAATATATATATTCACTGTGGTCCATGTGTAGTTTACATTTGAGAAATCCACTTTTAAGAGATGGGTTAAACGCAGCTGAGCAAGATTATGAATTTCTAAACGATAGATGCAAAATTGGCTGGTCTAATGGCACTAATGATGGGGACAGCGATAATGAGGAAGGAGAAGACACTTTAATACTAGTTTGGAAAAAACGAGGTATTTGGGAAAAATATGTTATATTAGAACATGATCATGATGATACCCAGGACAGTTCAAATGGACAAAACATTACACGAAATTATACAATTGATGAAACATTGAACAGAGAAAATAATGCTGCAACGTCTAGAGGTAAAAAATGGGAACTAGTACGCGAATCCTGGAGAGAACTATAATATATTACCATACTTATTTACATAATTAATTTAGTCATTATATCAAGATAATTTTTCTATCAGTAATTTTGTTTTCATATTATTCGTTAAGTCATTAAAATATGTACCATGAAGATTACTTTTGAATTTACTACATTCATAGTCATCATGGAATTTAACAAAATGAAGGGTATTATAAATCGAGTCATTATCTTTGCTCCAATATATTTTGAATATGTCTGAAATACCATAGAACCAAAAATAATTTTTAATCTCATATGGTTTCATGTGATTTGGTAAATTCCAAATGAGTAAATTTTTCTTACTTATTGTGTTTATCTCATCAATTATCTCATTAATATTATTCACATTTCCAGACGTAGTGTTATTTACAATTGATTCAAAATATTTATTACTCGATTCATTAGCTGCCTTTAAAGAAGCACTATACTTTAAATAATTTGTTAAAATCGATTTATCGGTAACCATTTTAAAATTAACCCTAATTTTATTGATTCTTTCAAACTTTGTTGCATTGTAATAAATATTCATATGTTTATAATCTGGAAATAGTAAGTGATAAGTATTGTTGAATTGGAAATATTTTGGATCCCTTTCTTTAATTACTCTGAAGTTTCCTGACTTCTTGTCTTTTGAATAAAATTGAGAAACAACATCTTTTGGTAAAATTTCTAAGAACTGATCATTAGTCAACGAGGTATTATAACTATTGTATTGAAGTATATGAAGTGTACTATTGTTCAATTTTTTATCAGATGAAACTCTTGAGGATCTGCTGGCGGACAGAGACGAACCTAAGACATTCTTTTCTTTAATAATATGTTTGATTATTTCTTTCGGCAGACTATTGCTCATTTTTTTTTCTGTTTATTTAATATTGTTTAATGTATCTTGTAGATTGGTTTGATATACATCCTAGAGTCTTTAAATTTGTAATAATAAACAACCAATATACACAAATGGCACTAAAAGTTAATTGAAAAGCAATGAAGATTCAAGGGTTACTCCCATAATATATTTTCATTAAGCAAATAACTCATTGTACAAGATAGTATCTACACTCAGAAGATGTTTAAGATCACAAAGATGAAAATTCGAAAGAGATGATAGAACGCTCTTCTACCCGGAGACCAACCCAAGAACGTTCGAGATTTCTGATATTGTATAGAAGGAGTAGATTAATTAGGAGAATGGATATATTACCTACAGATAAATGAAAAGTTATATATTTGCAATTGGTCAAATACAAGCAATAAGATATACTACAATTGACAAATATGGAGTGCCAAACTGTAAAACTTAGAACAATGCCCAATCTTTTTCTTTTTGCATCCCCCCCCACAAAGAATCCAAGACACTATTAGCCATAATCCAGTTATATACAATTGTTTCCCTCCTCCCGTAATAAGATATGCTTTACAAAAACAATAGCACAATTATGTCAATAAACTAATACTTATATATTTATATATCGATTCATTTTGTATAGTCTTATCTCCAGTACATTTAGAAAGCTAATGGGTGCCTTGCTCAGTATTTGCTGTTGACATTTTCGAGTTGAAAAATTTTTCTCTTCGAACTGAAAAACTTTTGGCGTTTTTTTTTTTTCTCGAGAAAATATTTCAAATATTTTGGTGTCTCTCTTGAAATTTCACTGTGTTCTCTGTTCCTTTTGATTTAATTTTTAACATGTTTCGAAATTGTGATTTTGGTGCTACAATAAATTGTTCTGCTTAACGATACAATCATCGATGGATTATCGAAATCAATTTCGAGATACTTCACCAGCTGTGTTGCCTTTTCTACCAGCTTTTGTCACTATTGTTAATGTTGGCTAGATGCATTTTTCTTTCTGATTTGGCAAGCTAAGGTTTGAATTATCCAAGAACTTTATCGATAAGATGCAAGATATATATATATATATATATCTTGCATCTTATCGTTGTTACAGTTGTTTTCTTTTACATATCAATATATAAAGGTAAATATACTTTTTGATTAGTTTTATGAAACCAAGCTCTCTTCTTGATCACAAATATCCAACATAAGAGAGCAAATCTACACACAATGTCTATATATGTCGCAGGCCGTAATCTTATAGAGATTCCATCAACAACATGGGGGTCGTACAAAACTGATAGTGGTATACCATCACATTTCATTACTTCAACGCTTTCGGAACAACACTTGTATAAGAGGGATGATGATTCTTCGAGTTCTGTTAAAAGTTCGAAAAATAGTACTTCAACATTGTGTGGGACAGAAAAATGCAAATATCCATCAGATCATAACTATAGTACTACTGTTGGTATCGCGGTTGGTGTACCAGTCGGGGTTATTTTTGTTATATTCCTTGTGATTCTGGCTGTCTTGTATAAGAGAAAAAAAAGAGACGAAAGAGAAGACAATGATCCAGACTTTATGGGTGATGCAGAATATATCCAAAATATTAACGATGGCCATTCACGTTACGGCAATAATAAGAAATTTACACATGGTGACATGTATAACATACCGAATAACAGTGAAATAGGTTCGATGGATTTCAGAAATGATTCCAATGAAGATTATCACTATATGGATTCAGCAAATACTAGATCACGTAATCCATTTGAGAATCCATCTCAAAGAAATCTGATAGAGAAATCAAATATGAGAGTACCAACTTATGTGCCAGAAAATATTGATTCAATGGCTTTAAGAGATTACGCTAATAATATTGATGGTCCTGCAGATTTAGGTGCTTATAAATTAGCTTCTAAAAACCACAGTGCCGTTTCGTTAACAAGTAACGCCTATTCTGCTACAAATAGTAATGGATATTCAAAGCAATATCAAAACACTCCATATTCCACCAATGGTGATAAGTCAAACACAAATTTGTCTCAAACAGTATATGATAGAGACCAAGAACAATCTCTACAATCTGAAATACAGGATGGTTCGATGCACTCAAAGATAATGCAAAGTCCTGTCAAGAGTGTAGCAGGAAATACAACGCAACACTACGGTCAGGATACAAGTGGCTACGATATAGATACCTCTAGGATGGATAATACAAATGATTTCACTTTTGAAGATAATCTTCCAGACAGAAACTCAAGAATTTTGCCTGAAGAAACTTTTGAAATCAAAAGTATGAATGAAAATGAAGATGCTTTACATAATACTACAATGACCTCTGATGATAAAGTTTATAACCTTGATAATGAAGAAGATGAGAACATACGGAGATTAAAAAGTATTTATAACGTCTATCTAGATCGAAATGATACGATGAAACAGAACAACAAAAATTCAATAAGTGAAGAGCTGCCTAGTATTGATCAAACAAGTGGTAATTTGAACCTTCATCAATCTCCGATTAAATCAGAAAATAAGATTACTCAAGAAATACCTTATCCAGATCAAGAGACCAATATGAATTTTAACCAACATATTGTTAATAATGAGCCTGTTGAACATCTTCAACCTCCTCAACATGACAATAACTTAGATACTGTTGATGACAACAATGGTGAAAGTCTACCTGATGATAATAGGAAGTCGCATAGAGTAATTTCTTCTATATACTCTGAAGTTCCATTGGTTGATAATGTGAACCAGGGAGATAATTCTGTTAATAATTATAATCAATATGATAATTATGGTAATAATCATAACAATTCATTTGTCCCAGATCATCAATTCCAAGGTACTGAACAAATTGGTGACCAACAATACGGCAACTATGTTGACAATAATTATAATAATTATAATAATTACGGAATGCTTCCGCAACAACCTTTACCAGCACAGTACAATCATCCTCAAACAAATGAACAAATTGCAGCCTTACCAACACCAACTCAATTAGCTTATGAGCAAGCATCACATTCATTAACGTCCTTTAGTTCTCATTCCAAAAGACAATTGAATAATAACCGTTTAAGAGCTCAAGCTCTTAACGGTACTGCATTAAACCCAATGGACCATCCAGACATGTTTTACAAACAAGGCTCTGATCAAAATACCATCGCATACAATGAACAATATTCATCACAAGATGATTTGAATAAAACACTAACGCCACATCATTTAAGAGAGAGTGTAGTTATGATTGACCCACACTCTTTGGGTGCACCAAAAACATTCAAACCAGCTGGTTCTTTCAGAAGTGTAAGCAACAATAATTCAAGAGCCAACAGTTTAACCACTCAGAACAATCCTTATTATATGAACCAAGGGACTTATAATAGTCGTGTCAGCGGTCTAATTGATCATGGTGACCTTGCACAGCCTCCAAGTGTTGGCAATATATTACCACACTCAAGTTCCAATGAAGATTTAAGAAAGCAATTAGGATCTTCCCAAAATTATAATGTATCATAAAAATTTTGAGATTCTTGTATATAATTTATAATCACCGGGATAAGCATATATAGCTAAATACAAAATACTCAAAACCAGCATATAAAATAAATATTATTGTAAAAGAAACAACATAAATAAATATATACTAATATAGATTTTATTCCAGTTAAAAACATTGGTATTTTTGGTATAGATTAATTATTTGAATGTATACATAAAAAATAGTGTTTTATTTATAAGTCTTCGGTATGCTTCATCACTTCACATATAATTTTATTTTTTTTCAATTAGGTTCTATCTCAAGGAACAAGCTATGCACTTTTGTTAGTATTATCAATTCTAGATATTATAATTATGCTAAGTCGAAATCATCAATTTCATTTCTATATTTCAATACGGTTTGTTTAATCTTAGAATTGTCCACCCAAGTTACATAATCTTCCATATTCCTTGTGACTAAAAATGCAGGGTCTGTTATTAAATTTGGGCCCACACGTACATGGCCTTGTTCTATATATTTGGTAGCATCTTGAATTGTCTCTGCCATTTTCAATCTTTGCATTAATACGGGTAGTCTTCTTCTACAGATTGCACTAACTGTTACTTTGTTTTCTAAATCAGAGATTTTTGACTTTGTAGCCAAAATCCCCATTGAATACAATTTTTCTAGTAATAATTGTTCTTGTTTTCTTCTAAAACTGTCAGTTGGTGGTAATAATGATAATTTGTTAGCTAGACGGCGAATATCACCACATATCCTATTGTATTTATGGTAATCTTCACGGTTCTGAATGTGGTAGGTTCTCATCACCTGAGTATCTCTGTGACCATTGTCTTGTTTCCAGTCAAAGAAGTCAACCTTCTTCAACAGTTTCTTTTCATGAAACTTCAATTTTCTAACCATATTTGTACCAATGCTCTTGTAGTTTATTGGTTCCTATTAACAACGTTTCTATATCTTTCACTACAGCAGTGTGTTTTTTTTTAAATATAGCGTCTCGAGTTCAGACTCTGTTTAATATTAATTCTTCTTGACAAAGTTCAACAATAAATCAATATCGAATATCTCCTAAATGAATTCATTTACTGTTAAGAAATATATAAGCCCCCCACCCAGAGTTGTTTTATAATATATAATTGCCAAAACAGCTGTTAATTAAAAAGAGATGAGCTTCGAGATGAGCTTTCCACATTTAAAATTTTCACGTATTTGTTACCCGGGAGAGAGGTTACGGGTCTCTTCAAATTAACGACAAAGTTGAAAGAATTTTGAGCTTTAAATAACGAAAACAGCATTCTAAGAGAAGTTGGAATGAAACTTTTATTCGATTCAAGAACCCTTTTTGGTGGAATGTATATTGTCTTCTTATTAGCAATTGATTAATCGATTGACCTTTGCAGTTCAAGATTACCTTTTGGGTTCGGTTTTTTTTTTTAACTTGAAGTTGTGTGTGTGCGAGAGAACTGAATAAATTAACACGCAGGTGTCTTTATAAATCATTAAGATACTGTTTAAGGAAAGTAAATTTGATAATTAATATAGAACTGCTGTAGTAGATCAATGATCACTAGAATTTTATTGAGTTCCAAGAGAGCCTTTGGGTCTTCTGCTCTGTTGAAATCATATATTGGCTCTGCTCCAGTGTTTTTAACAAAAGATACTAATGTCAACATAGATGCAATGGCTATACCAAGAGTCTTGAAGAAAGGCACAAAAATATTAACTTTATCTCAAAATGTCACCGTTGATGGACCAAAAGGTAGCATAACTATGGAGGTTCCTGATTTTATAAATTTGGATAAAGATGCCAAAAACAACACTTTGAAGATATCAGTTGTTGACAAGGAGAACAAAATACAAAAATCAATGTGGGGCACCGTCAGAGCACTAATTAATAATCATGTTATTGGTGTGAATGAAGGTCATCTAGCTATCTTAAGATTTGTTGGTACGGGTTACAGAGCATCGTTAGAGAAAAAAGAGGGAAACAAAGTTTTTCTTAATGTAAAAGTAGGTGCATCTATTACACAGGGTCTGTATGTTCCGGAGGACATAACTGTCAACTGCCCAGCACCAACATCTGTCACGATCGAAGGGTGCAACAAGCAACAAGTTTTGCTTTTTGCTGCAAAAATAAGAGACTTCCACCCACCTGAACCATATAAAGGTAAAGGTATCTATGTCAATGATGAAACCATAAAGATTAAAGACAAGAAAATTAAATGATCATAGATACATAAAATTGGAAAATAGTAAAAATTTACACGAGGATGATTATACAATGAATTCAATTTGGGACTCCTATTAATAACATATATTCAATTGTGAACTAAATCAAAAAAAAGAAAGTCACCAAACTATTAATACTTGTACATATAAAAAAAAAGACTTCATTCAAGCAAAATGAAATATTCCACAAATCAGTTGTATAACTTTTGTACATAAGCGTAAATATAGATGAATCTGCATTGCAGATTTTTTGGCAAAATAGATAATAATCTAATAATATTTTTAAAGCATTTAATCAGTTAAATGCAGTTGTGTCTCATAAATGAGAGTTTTGACTTTATAAGTTTATTAGTTTGTTTCATTAACGACATGAAGATTTTATGTCGTTAATTGTATATGCAATATTAATCACTATCCACGAAGGATCTTAAAAGAGCGATATCAAATTGAAGAGTTCCCATTATTTATCATATTTGATATAAGAATTGGTATTATTGCGATTACAGAACAATTTACACCAATTTATGTAAAGTTCTCTTACTGTAATAGATTAAATTTATTTTTGACTCTATATATACTAAGAATATTAATATAGAATAACCGAATTAGGTTGCCTTGTACAGAAAGAAAATATGATGTTGGAGCCAAAAAGTTTTAGTTTACTGAATTCTATTAGGCAATTTTCGAGAAATTCCCTTATAGCACCAAGTATTGCCAATGCAGTCAATCTACCAGATACAAAGATAAATCATTCGCCAGAATTGGCCCATGCAAGAAAATGGCTACCAAAGAGATGTGGAGCTATAACCCAAAAGAAAGGAATGATGCCTTATTTTGACCCAGTCACTGGTAACAGAATTGCAGCAACTGTTTTACAATTTAATAATGTCGAAGTTATGATGCATAAGACATTGAAAGATAATGGTTATTTTGCTAACCAAGTTGGATTTGGTGATAAAGATCCAAAAAAAATTTCAAGACAAATGTTGGGCCATTTTGCAAAGGCCTTGGTTAACCCTAAGGATAAAGTAGCTGAATTTAGAGTAAAAGATGAATCTGGTTTATTGCCATTGGGAACATTAATAAAACCATCTTTTTTTATACCGGGTCAATTTGTTGATATTAAGTCTGTTAGTAAAGGTAAAGGTTTTGCGGGTGTTATGAAACGTCATCATTTTGGTGGTTTAAGAGCCTCGCACGGTACTTCCATCAAGCATAGACATGGTGGTTCATATGGTCAAAACCAAGATCCAGGGAGAATTTTGCCAGGGAGAAAAATGCCCGGTCGTATGGGTGGTAAGAATACTACTATTCAAAATTCTCAAGTGTTAACATTCGACGATTCCAATAATGTGCTGCTTGTGAAAGGGCCTGTTTCTGGACCAAAGGGATGTTATGTTAAGATACAAGATGCCATTAAAAAACCTCCAAAACTTTAGAATTTTTTAGTTCAACCTATAGTAAGCTCAAACAGTAGCGCCTAATATTAATTAAATTCATAGTTCTAGTTAGTATAAGATAAATAAACATGTATATAGCTCATTCAATACAAATTCCAACTAACAATATTAATAAATATAAGAATTGCCCGTTAAAAGTATTGCATTGTAGCATAAAATTATATACTGATATATAATATAAAAATTCTATATAAACCAGGTCAAATTTGTCATTCAATTAAAATATACTAGTTTATTACTAATAATACATCACTGGCCATATACTGATGGTAACTGGGTTGTGTTCTTCTTAATATAACATTTTTCAATCAAGTGCATATCAAAACTTAATCCTCTAATTCAGATGGTTTGATCAAACCACCAATCTTCATTGCATTTTCTCTTTCGATTTTATTTTGTTCTTGCTGAGTTTTTTCCCTATCTTCAGAGAATAAGTAATCTGTAGGATCACCACCAATCTCTTTAATCTGTACCAAGAAATCTCTTAGAATACCATTAAATTCTGGTGGATTTTTGTATTGTTTAATCAAAGCACTTAAGAAGCTTACCACTTGATCTTTGGATAGATGTGGGAAAGCGTTTGCTAATAAGTTGGCCAAATACTGATGTAAATAGCTTTGGTTAGAAGTGTTCTCTGGTGTAGAACCTGGTTTATATAATGGGACAGCAATTTTGTTTTCTTCTACTAACGAAATTAATTTCATTAATAATAATGATTGCTTACTAAAACCTGATTTATGATCGGAATCGGTTAAGACATAAAATGTTTCACTAATAAATGTAAAGAAATAGGTTTGGTAGAAGTTGTTTACGAAATCTGGAGAATCACTACATTTTTCGATGTTTCTTGTCAAATCTAAAGCTATTTGTAAACCATTAACTTCAACTTCTCTATTATTATGTTTAAAGGCCCAAAAGATAGCATCTACAAATAGTTTAAATGCAGCTGCAGGCAATTGTAGTAATGCACCAAATGATTTTTCATTGATAATTCTTAATAGTTTATAAAATTCGACACGATGTTCAGGATACTCAGTAAAATCTTTATTAATCATGTTTAATGTACATTCGAAAACACTTTGTAAAATTAAAATAACACCTTGAGGAATCATATGGCCAACTTTTTGAACAACAGTTGTCATACAGTTTAAAACTTCGGCATCTCTTGCATCAGGGACATTATTTAAATAATCTTCAAGAACTGCATTTAATAATGGTTCTATTAGATCCTTTACAATTTCATCCAAATTTCTAGCCTTCGATATGTAAATTTCAATAAGTTTTAAAATTTCCTTTTTAATGGTTCTTAAACCACGCACTTTAGGGGTCTTGGTAGCGATCAAACCTTCTTTAGCCACTTGTGCAGAAATCATTGATGAGACTGCTCTATATAATTGTAACATATTAATATAAATGTGACCTAATTGTGGGTAGAATTCAGCACCTAATGAGGAACATACAGCAACATTTGTCTTTATAATATTTGCTATGATCTTAACAGTTTCTGAATCTAATAGTAAATCTGGATTTTCTGAAGATTGTTGAACAATTGCGTCCCATGCCATGTTAGGTAATTGCATTAAATCACCTAATAGACGATTTCTTTCAGCAGTGTTTCTTTCTTCGCCTATGATAATACTACAAGCATTGTAAAATGTATGGACCTGTTGTGGTTGCAGATCAGCTGTAGTTGTTTGGATTTCTCTGATGATAGTTTGAATAAATGGTTCAGACTCCCTTGGTTGTTGAATAACAAAATGGTACTTACATTTTTGTACAATTTTAATGAAAGTATCACAGGCCATATCTTGGACACCCTCATGAGTTTCGTGCATAAATTCAAATAATTTCAAGATAACTGTTCTAAGGAAATTCCAATGTGCTTTCAAAAATCTTGGATACTGACCAACAACATACATAATATTAGAAGCAACAACAGCTTTATTATCTTTACCTCTCTTTCTTTCAGTCAAAGCCAATAAATCCTTAATAACAGTAACAACAAAACGTTTTTCGGTTGCTTCATTCATTGTACCAGAAATGGAACCAATAGCCCAACATAGGGTGTTAATGTTGTGCCATGACCATTCTGATCCATCAATTTGTCTCCCTAATTTACTGATCATTATGGATTCGGTATCTACTACATCTAAATGTGTTAGATAAACTAATACTTCTCTTTCTGACTTATACAATTGGATTGTATCAGATTCCTTAACGAACTCTCTAACAATTTCACCTTCGTCATTTTCAACAATCAAAACTTCTTCTGGTCTAACCATATTCTCTATGATAACCCATCTTAATTGGGAACAAATAACGTCATAGATATGTTTTTTTAATGGATATCTCTTTAATAATTCTGGGTTTGGAGCACCACCTCCAGAAGAAATTGTTTTGTAACCTACAGCTAGTTGTGTAATAGGGTTCAATTCATGAATTGGTAATTGTTGAATTTCTTGAATTAGATAAGCAACTAGGTTGTGCCAATAATCTAAGGTCGTTTTGAATAACTCTCTTTCATCAATCTTTGATAATTGTATTAAGTATTGGTGTGCATTTAATAGTAACTCTCTTAAACTTTCATCACTTTCCAAAAGTGATCTGTGGCGTGTTAAATAAGTGGTTAAAAACATGGCAAAATCTTGTAAAAATGATTGATCACTGCCACTTGCAGATTTATATGTGTTTTTTAAATCAGCAGTAACTGGGATAACACTCACAGCAATTTGTGATAATGTGTTTTGGAAATACATAACAATTTGAGATTTTATAGCAGTATTATCTGATGGAATTTCTAATTGAGAAACTTCGGTCAAACATTTGACAGTAACTGCTCTTGTAGCTGCAGATGTCATGAACTTTGTACTTAGTAGTTCAAGGATATTGGTATCAAATATATACCTATATGGGATCCAATGTAAATATCTTAACAACGATTCTAATGCTGCGACAATTAATGAAGTTGATGAACCTTGCTCTAATACTTGGTAACACAATTTGAAAATTTGTTCAAATTCTTTTGACATTGATTTTTTTAAATGAAGAGCATGAGCTTGAGTCATTTGTTCTGCAGAAAAATCAAAAACTTCCTCAGACAATAACTTCAAAATGATCATATTATTTTCACAAACATTAACAGATGAACTAGAACTACCAATAAGTTCTGGAATAAAATTTGGCCAATTTTGAGGCCATTCCTGTTTTAGAATTTGTACTAAAGTTAAATCTGATTTATTAATTAAATTCTTCTCACTTCTAAAGACGTTATCATCTTGACACATAGAGATAATCATACCAACAACGAAATCTCTAATACCAATTCTCTGTTCTTGTGGCAATAATTTCCATTTAGTATTAATTAATTTATCTAAAATAGATAGACCAATAAATTTGGCTTGAGAGTTGTTGGAAAATTGTAAAATTTTATCAGCACGTTGCCAAGCATCTGGATGTTCTTGAAATTTCGTTAAAATATCTTGTGCTTGTTTCTGTGTAGTACCAGAGCCTTTGTAAAAACTATCGACAACTTGATCTAATAATGGAATATCCAAATCTTTGGAAAAATCTAAAATACCTTCCATTTCGCTAAAGGATTTTATCTTATTTGTTTTTCCCTTGATTAGATGTAGCAATGACCTATTTGTTCAGATGGTTAATAATCAAAATATGAAATGAACTACAAAAAAAAACCAAGTAGCAAAAACAACTAATAATACTAAAAAAGCACTTTATTCAAATATATGTATTTTAATTGTATTATTCAAACATCACTACAGGAGAAATGTTTATTAATTAATTTATAAATTTGTAAATTTTTCTAAACATATTATTCCTCTTTTACAGAAATGAAAATATCCAAATTGTATATGTGTGTGTGTTTTTCTTCCTTCCACTGCCTTGCTCTGTTAGAAAAACAGAAAAAAAGAAAACTAACCACCATCGAAAAATCTGGAACTAGCAGTCCATCATTTTCTTTAAAATGAACTGTTAACTTGCATAAATAGATGAGGAGAGTAATCAAATTAATGATGCTCACAATTTGTAAGATGTAGTATGATGATGCCATAATATTTGCATATGACTGAATCTTTTGCATTCTAATAAGCCATGTACGTTCTCATTGTTCGCTATTGGTTCTATCCTGGAGAAGTATCACATAGTTCAGACATTTTGAACAAAAAAATTGGCAATGACATTTAAAAGTTATTTGTAAATTTAAACAAAATAAATATATATTTATATAAGTTAATAGTTTTCTTTTTACGATGCATCCCCACTTTTTGTTATACTCTATTTAGAGACTCTCTTTAGTTTTGTCATCTGTGATAGTTGCTGAAAATAAAGTATGCTTGGGTATAGGTATCCCCTATTCAACACCTGTAAAAGTATTATTCTGTCACTGCTCAATGCTGTTATTCCATTGTCAACTCACTTCAAATTTCACAATAAGCCTAATTCTGAAATATTCTTCAATTTAAAAGAAATTGGAATTTAATTTCTTTCTGTCGTTACTTATCACTTATTAGTCTTGAGTTCATAAAAATATTTCTAATTTAATTCATTCAACAGAAAAGAATTGGATTAATTCATTGACACAGTTTGAATTGAGTAGACCAGTAGAATTCCAAAAAGGGCGGTTAGATTATCTTATAGCTTAGATGACAGCTGGTGATGCAATTAACTTAACATTGTTCGTACGTCCACTTTTAGAATTGCATAAGGTGTTTAGATCTTAACAAAATAAATTTAGAACTCCATAAGAATGATATTTATAAATTATGTAACATTAAATAGAGGTTTTAAATATTTTAAGGTTACACTTGGTGTCCATATTATGAAGGGTGACCCCGAAACGTCAGATTGAACATTTTTCTTTTGAAACAGTATAATCAATGTAAATGTTATTTTTGTAATTCCAATTATATGATATAATACCAAGTTCTCTCATTCGATATTTGTACCAGAACTTAAAATATAAAGAATCAGACATTGTTGCATAATTGATGAATTACACCAAAATGTCCCCCAACTGATTCAAGTATCAATATTGATCCATTATCGATGTTTTATTATTGTCATGGGATTATATCAGAACTCATTTTAAATTCCCATACATTTCTAACAATTTAGAATTTGTTTGACTTATTTAATGATTTTATTTTTTACAATATTTTTGTTTGGGTAAAGTTAAAACGGTTTAAAATAAAGGAAAATTGAAATGTGTTGCTTAAAATTATTTTCTTTGTTAAAATAGTTATTAAATGTAATTTGCTAATAAAGCATATATCCCTATGAAGTAGATATGATGATATTCAATTATTGCCATGTTCTTTTAATAATTAAACATATCAATCAAGCCAATGTCATCCTCGAATTACCTTTTTGCTACAGAGGTATAACAGAACTGTTGGAAGTTTCTAGAAACTAGAAGATGTTAATATTTCGATAAGTTACAAATCCAATTATTTACTACTACAAATATAGCATTCTTTAAAGATCATTCTAGAAGCTTTTTGTCAAAAATCTCATACTCGGAAAATGATCATTTTCAAGATGACAGACGTTTTTCCAAAAGGTATAAATAGTAAGCTTTTTCACCAAGTTATCAAGACAAATAATTTATAGATTTTATAAATAAATATATTTTATTTAACTTCACATAAAGAGGGACAAGGAATTATCCTGTAATACTATAGCCCCTAAGATGAATAATAAATTAAATTTTAAATCTAATACTACTGCTAATAAGGCTGAATTAACTTCTATCACCGTCTCCGAATTACAGTAGTTATATTCAGATGGGAAGCGCAAGATTGGATTCGGATCCTTTTATATTATTCGTTAACTGATTGAAGTTTGTTCTTCTTTTCTAACATCTATGTATATATATTTAATTACAAAGATTATCTAAATTAGTTTTGAAATATACTCAGTATTTATACTTCGATAATTCCAGATCTCTTGATTGTAAATGTGTCATTTGAACATGTTTAATTTAGAACATGTTTCAGAACGTGTTTCAGAACGTTTTGAATTAAATAGGTTAAAATGACACGTTTACAATCAAGAGATATTGAAATATTGAAGTATAAATACTGAGCATATTTCAATATCTCTTGATTGTAAACTTGTCATTTTCACATGTTTAATTCATAATATGTTTCAGAATATGTTTCAGGATATGTTTCAGAATGTACCTCAAAATGTGTTTCAGAATGTGCCTCAGAATGTGTTGCAGAACATTTTGAGATTCTAAGTTTGGTTTACAATAAATTTTATGTTATTTAAGCGCAAGTGGTTTAGTGGTAAAATCCAACGTTGCCATCGTTGGGCCCCCGGTTCGATTCCGGGCTTGCGCATTGTTTTTACTACTAATATCAGGCTTTCTTATTAGCTGCAAAAAATCGAGTGGATGTTCTCAATGCTATTGACAATATATCTTAGAAGTAAATGCATGTCTATAAATTAGATATATATTTTTATATGTTTGAGTTGAGTAATTAAATATTTTCTCATTTTATATTTGATGCAAACAAGTTCTTCAAAATATTTTTGCTTGCATCAGTCCTCTTTAATATCATCACGAGAATCATTCAGTTCAATTGACTCGGGGTATTCGGGGTTTGAGACAATCGGTCTCGTAAATTGCTTGGCATTGAACTTCTCTGGGCTATTGTTATACGACCAATTGAAACTAACTTCTCTAAATTCTGGAGCCGGTGTTTTCA
The DNA here is from genome assembly GCA_030568035.1 of Tetrapisispora nanseiensis. Classification (NCBI taxonomy): domain Eukaryota; kingdom Fungi; phylum Ascomycota; class Saccharomycetes; order Saccharomycetales; family Saccharomycetaceae; genus Tetrapisispora; species Tetrapisispora nanseiensis. The sequence continues at coordinate 234,877 of JAJLTH010000001.1, read as the reverse complement.
GTGGAATAGACTGGATATTTAAACCATTGGTATCGTGCTTGATCTCAAATTCGTTAGAAAAAGGATTAGTAGAGAGAAAATTGTTTCCATCTCTCTTTTTTAAATAATATTTCCATTTATCTACCACCATATTTAAAACGTCAATATTTTTTTGATTTTCTAGGTATTTATCAACTTTACCAAGAACATATAAATGCTGAACATATGCATCAATACCTAGACACTCTCTTGGATTATATATCGTGTATAGTGGTATCTGTAATAATAGATCAGAGAAGCTGATATAATTTTCATATGTGTTCTTGTTACGAGCTTCTTGGACAAATCTATTGTATTGTTTTCTCCTTGTTATTACTTTATCTTTATCAATATTGTTTAACTCATTGTTCAACCCTTCAAGGTCAACTTTTACATCATAGGGGTCATCGGGATTAACTTCCATGTAATTAGTCACAAGGGATTTAATCTTCAATCTTCCTTCCCATAATGTAAAAGATAATGGTCCATCCAATGAATTCATTAGTTTCGGTAAATATTGATGATTAATTACACCGTTACCACTAGCGTCAAACTTTGACCATGCATCATTGAATTTTCTAATTTCGTGCTTACTTATGGATGATTTAGAACCACCCCTTCTGTAGACATAACTGAAATTACCAATAACTAACGATATAACCATATTGGTAAAAATATACATAGATATTAAATTCCATGATATTAGTAAAAGATAAGCATAAATCGTCGAACCACAATCAGAAAAGCCATCCTTTGTAAAACAATATGGTTTGGATAATTTTAAATCATCCATAATATAATTCCATCCTTCCCCAAAGCTGCACCTAAATAATACCACTAATGATTTAACAACTGTTCTAAAATTTAAATTTCCAGTAGTATTACTACCTAATTTTGTCGTCCCGAATATTTGATTTAATGCAATGGCATAAACTAGAAATAATATACCCCATGTATATAATAAAGATAACAAAGAAGGTAAACTGGCCATACCTGTCTGGATCAATTCCGTTAACATGTCACTTTGAGGAATAATGAATAGGAAAATTAATAATTGAAAAACTTGAGCGATGTTGCGGAACCAATAATTTGAGTTAGATACCCCAAACAAGATGGCTGTAAATAGAAAAGCAAAAAAGGATACCACAAATCTAACCGAAGGCCAAACCTTTTTAAAGTAGGCATTGCTTCCTAAGGCTATCATGAACATTAGTTCATGTATTGTAAGTACAGTTGTTGAAAACATAAAATATTTTGTCTCTTGTGAAATAATGCTTGGTTTACCAGTAGTGTGAATGGAAAGAAGGAATATAACATGGAGGTAAAGAATAATATTGATTACGGTAGAATAAAGCAAGTTCTTTTTCAACACTGTCAAATTGAATAATATTTGTCGAACTTTTGATATGTTGTTTAAATCCGGATAATTATTGGGACTAACCTGAGATAATACCTTTCTTGCCTCAAGCCAAGATTTTTCATTAGAAGTTTGATAGGCTGTTCCTGTAATTCTTGTATGATTATTTATAACAAACGAAACAAATAGATTCAAAATAAAAACCATACTTGAAAAAATAAATAAAATCATGAATGTACCGTTAATTGTTGTCGCAAAAGTTGACGGGATTGTGCCAACTCCTGTGCTGTTCATGAGATTACTTAATAAATCAGTCCAACCTTCTAATGACATGACTTCATACAAAGATCTAAATGTACTAGAAAATGAATCCATGTATAAATTAGGATTATCATACACTCTTGGAGTTAATATATCCCACTTGAATACTTCTGATGTATATTCATTATAACAACCTACCATGTCGACATCTGAATCGTTACAGGTGGCCAATCTCCCACGAAATAGATTTAGCCCCCAAATAGTATAAGGATAAAGTAGTGTAAGTGAGACCAAAGAAGCTTCTATAATTTTTCCAATACCGTCATAAATTACAATAACAAATGTTTCCCTAGCTGTATTACTAATTGTAAGGCATCTTAAAGCACGAAGTGCAGTTAAACCATTAAAACCTTTTGCAAGTTCATCTTCTTTCCTTAATGTAGCGATACAATCGATCCAAATAGAAATTAGGACACAAAAATCGATGCAGTTCCATGGATTGCGTAAATAAGCATTTGGAGTATAAATGACACCGTCTGCTATTGTCTTTATAAAAAACTCAATAGTGAAAATAGATATAAGAAAATATTGACTGACATTTACCCATCCCCATGTAGGAATATGAGTTGAATAATCATATAACGGAGTAACTAAACATGACAAAACAACCAGATAAATGGTAGTTAAACTGATAAAAACGACACCCAAATCTCTATGTAAATTGTGGAAATATGATTTTTTAGTATAAATATCAGTGTTATCCTCGTAAAAATGTATACCATCAGTTCTTTTTCCCACTGAAGATGCTACTAACTTTTGACAAAATAATCTTAATCTATGATTTGGTGGGAAAATGTAATAAGTGTAATTGAAGATAGGATATGTTTTTAAATATCTTATTTTCTCATCTTCATATTCATCCAATTTTAGCATGTAGTATTTATGGCCCTTTTCATTATTCTCAACGTATTTTACTTTAGTTTCAAAATAAAAGGGATTTGATGTAATAGAGGGAAAATATTTCAATAAGGGAAGATTAAGAATCCATCTTTTTATATTGTAAAAACTTAATCCTTCTTCAATATTATGATCAATGTCATCCATTAATCCTTCCATATCATGAGCAATATTCATAATCGCTGTCCCTCTTATCAAAAATTGTTTAAAATCAGTAGATTTATCAACTTTTTTATTAAATATTCTTCTTTGAATTCTTTTAATTAACGTAGCATGTGTATATTCTTGGAGTTTTCTTGGATAAATATATTTCATATAATGCTTTACTTGTAAATATCTTTTTTCGTTCTCTTTAACAAAAAAGCTTCTGGAGATAATTGCTATGAAAATGTTTAATATAACAAAATTTGAAACAATGAACCAGATAATTAGAATAATAGATGAAAATATGGCAGAAGAGATATTTGGTGCATATTGTTGCAAGTTATAAAGGATATCAGTCCAATTTTCGGTGGATCCAATAATAAACAACGATATAAAAGAATTTGCCAGGCCGTACATGCCATATGGTACATCATCATCTTCTGATTCTGTAATATAACCTTCAAAATAAACAGAAACAACGATTGAAGCTAGGAAAATAAACAAGAAGTAGAATGCAGTAAGATCCCAAATCATTACATAATTCTTAATTACATTCTTCCAAAGTTTTTTTAAATAGCCAATATGAATAATGACACGATAAATACGGGAGATCTGAAACACTGACAGCCACTGATATGCTTGTCCAATTTGATACTTTTCCTGTACCAGTGTAACTGTCAATGTTACTATTGCTGTTATTAAGTTTATCAAAAAAGTTGGTGTGGTAAAGAACTTCCATAAATTAGAGGAATGAAGTAAAAAAAGAGAAATTGACTCAATGAACAAAATAATTGTGATAACTTTCTCGATTGTGAAAATTGTGTTCAATGTTGAGATGGCACTTGACGAGCTAGGTAAGGCCCTTACAATTAAATCAATAACAATAGCGATGATAAAAATTATTTTGATTTTATCATAAATTGATAAACAGTTTCGCACGAGTATTGACAATTTGGACTTCCCTGCTCTATATTTGAAATATTTCCAATAACCATTGATTAATCTCAAGGGTAAACTTTCCATTGTTTGCACTTGTCTTGCCTTCTCTTCTCTAAATTTAGCATCAGCTAATTCAAAAGATGTCACAATAACCGCAAGCAAAAGGTTCAGCATCCAGATAGTTAAAACTATTGTTGACACAATAAAGAACAAGCTAGCGGGCATTTCATCTGAATCCATTGTATAGTACATTAAATCTGTAAACGTATTTGAACTCATAATCACAAACACTAACTCCATGGAATTAACAATATTATCAAAACTCAATCTCCCATTATATGGGTTAGCATTTGAGATACATTTTGAATTTACAGGGCATAAAAATCCTTTACTGTTGGGACCCACTGTTTCGTCATTGAATATATAATTTAAAGGTCTCTTCGTCTCTGGGTCTAAATACCCACCACAAAACTGATTATTGTATTGGTAATGATCAAGTGAATCGTCAGGGTTTATCCAAACGCACTGTCTCCTCAGCGAATTACTAAATATTTGTACACCGAGAATACCAAAAAAAGTCCAAAAATAAACAAGCATAGAGCCAACAGAAATTAATTGAGGAATACCAAATTTAAGACCTCGTAAAACTGCCGAAATTCCTGTATCGGTATCTAATAATCTAAGAATTCTTAAAATAGCTAATGTTCTGAATAAATTTATCCCTACCCTACGATCATAATTGTTAATTGAAAGAAATAGACCAATCCAAAAACTTAAATTAGCGACCAAATCATTTCTGTTCCATGATGAACGAGCAAATGCTCTAGGACAATCAAAACTTTGAGGTTTGGAGTCAATGGAAAGGTTTTGTGTTACAGAGCTCCTTAAGTTAAAAATATTATTTTTATAATTGTTGATTTTGTATAAAACTCTTAAAGGAATTAAAACATCCACTATTGCACCATAGCGGTCCCTCATTTGTTGATAAAATCTATCTAATCCAATCCATTCGATTATTGACACATAATTTTTAGAATTTGCCATAAACATTTCAGAATCATCCCAAAATCCAAATGCAATAATTTGCGTAAAATCATGAATGGAAAATAGTATGCATAAAATAAAGTTGATTGTATCAATTGGGTTAGCAAAGTGATATAAAAAATCAAAATCAGTGGGATGATAAGTTCTGTATGAGAGCAGGATTGTGAATATTATCAAAAAGTTATAATACAGCAATTTGTACTTGTGATTAACATGTAATCTTGCAAGATTGTGTCTTAATGCACTCCGGCTCGAGAAAAAACATAAAGAATTGCCATATAAACGTAAGTTTGAATAAGATTTTTGGGTAAAGAAATTATCAAAATTCGGTAATTCGACTTCTTCCACCAAAGTTGTATCCAATTCCTCATCAGATATTTCCACCGTGTGTTCATTATCCTGAATCATAGAATTTTTAAAATATTTCTTTTTTTCGTCATCTTTTGGTACATCTTGACTAAGTGGAGAATTGGTTGGTTCTATTTTATTTGCAGAAGTAGATATATTTAACCCCAGATGTTCTTGTATTGTATTATCTATGATGCTGTCATTACCTGGCGACGAAGAATGTCTATCAATAAGCGATGGGCTTTTGTTTATTAATTCATCAAGCTGGGGTAGCCAAGACTTACCATGTTCATCTACCGCACTTCTGAATTCTTTTTGAATATCTTCATATTCTTCTAATTCATCATCATCAATATAAGATATCACTTTAGAAAAGTTCGAATCTGAATCATCTTCATTATTTATAGATAAAATTGAATTCTTCCTTGAATCTTGACTGCCGGAGCTAAAATACCCTTCTGAGTTAGAATTTTTTCGTACATTTGGAGAACTTTTTCCAGAACTGCTCTTTGGGCTCAGTACTTTAATAGAATTATTAAAAGATGGAATTCTTAGGGTTAAAGTTGGTCTTTTCCAACTTTTATTTTTTTGTTTTACTTCATCCTTCTCTTCAGACGGTTCCAAAGTAAAATAATTTTCACTTGATTCACCATAATGATCAGTTATAATTAGTCGAGATGGTTTTAAATCACTTGTAACAGATGGCTTTCTTGAATTAGAAGAATCTGTGTATGCTAAATTGATACTCTCTATTGAACTATCATCACTTTCTGGTTTACTCACATTTAAATGGGGAATCTGTATACTCCATCGGTTGCTATTTATAGACATATCTTGATTTTCTGTATTTAACTGATTGCTTACATTACTGGTAGATTTCTCTCTTTCAATGGTTCTTCCCGTATTTATTTTATCATCATTATCAAGTATATCAGCAATATTATCATTTTCACTATTATCATTATCAGTTATGCCAATTACCTCATCTTTGTTCATTATATGGATTTAATTTTGAGTATCTTCAACACAACTTTTTATTGCTATCTTTGAATTATTGTTCTTGTCAATCAGTATCACCAAATATATACATATGATACAAATACAAATACAAATACAAATTTTAAGTTAATAAGTATAATAGACTTTATTTGCAATAATCTGACATGTATAATTTTCAGATCATTTGCTCCTTGAGAGTTTGATTTATCGATAATTGTTATTTTTAGTCACCATCACTGTTTTAAAATCATCGCTTTTTAATGAGAATTTGAAATTAAAATAAATGAGAAAAATTCATGTAGTTTTCTATAAAATTATACAGTTTAAATTTGACTTGTGACAGTGTCGTTTTCTGTTGTTCAACATGAGCATTGTTATTCAATCCAATTCTTATTTTTTATGTGATTTAATAAAGATACAATAATATTTTTGCTAGCAATGGGTTCTAAACTGTTCTGGCCTTCTCATCTAAGAAACGAAGGAAATAAGTATCCACGGGAAGATTTATGTGCAATTGCTGTTCAATTGCGGAATACAGATCCAGTAGTATTGGATTTGATCCCCACCCATTTATTAAAAACACACCATTTAACCTCACCATATTCATGCGTTGCTTCAAAAGAAGCCAAGAGCGACAAATGGCAATTAACAGATACACAAAGCATAATCATTGAATTCAAAGCACCCATAGCTTCGAAACTGCAATTCTATTCAATAAATCCAATATTGTTGACTCTACCTGGCAGATATGTCCGAAATATCAGCTCTAACCACTTATTAAATGAAAATTTTGATAAAATATGTTCAACTAAAGGTATATCTGAGTATGACGAAACTTTACAGCCTACTTTAAGTTTAATTAATATTTTTAATAGCCAGCTCGTGGCATTTTACAAGAAATATCCTCAATATAATCATTATAAAACATCGTCAAATCCATGCAATTATAGAAGCTTAGCTGATGGTATTAGAAGATTTATGAAGAGGATTACAAAATCTAATCTATATTTATTGTTTGGTAATCTGGTCTTTAACATTACTATGTTGATATATATAATTGCTGAAAGATTTTCGATGATTCTAAGATGGCAAAACTTCAAATTAGTAACATACTCACAAACTTTTCAACAAATAGATTTAAAATGTCAACAATTTTGTTATTTTCCAATACAATACTTAAGAATAACTAAAAATATAGCAATTAGAGAAGCATTACCTCGAGTTATATATGATTCTGATGAATTAAAAAAAATATTAAAAGATCTACCAACAGACTATTATCCTGATTATATCCGATTTTATAACACAATTTGGTTAATGTTAAATGATATATCATTTGGATTGATTTTAGGTTCTATCTTTTATCAGTATAAGCAACCTATATCAAAGTTGCTGCACCGTGCATTTACATATTACCTATATGATTTACTAAAGAAAGTAACAGTAGAACTATCCAAGAATCCGTTTGGAATCAAATTAAATCAAGAATTGAGTTCATTTTTAAGTGATTTGTTTTTATGGATTATAGAAAGCTCGTATAATAACTTTATAAAGTTAATTATTTCAATTGAGTGTCTTGACCTGTTGATTGATTATTGTGCATACATTAGTAGCATGTTTGGTGCAACTTTTGCATTATCATTAATGGTTGATTTTATTTCAATACTGTCATTGCATATTCAGTTATTTTATTTGATTAGCAGGAAACTTTACTTTTGGCAATACAATAGTATAGGTAGTTTTTGGTATCTATTCCGTGGAAAGAAAAATAATATATTGCGTAATAGAATCGACCACCATGATTTTGCATTGGATCAGTTATTAATTGGGACTTTACTTTTTATCATATTACTGTTTTTACTACCCACGGTATTAGCATTTTATATCAGTTATACAGGATTTCAATTGGTTAGTATTACATTAGAGATATTTATTGAATCATTAATCTCACTTCTCAACCATTTCCCACTTTTTGCATTGCTGTTGAGAATAAAGGATAAACAAAGAATTCCTGGTGGAATTTTTTTTGAAATTGTTGATTCAGCTTGTGGAACAAAATTGATTTTAAAAAGCAAACCTCTGCCGATATCCCTTATGTTCAAACCTTTTGCTGAACTGATGAAAAAATTAAGAAACTATTATTTTAGTCCAGTTCTAATAAAAAAGATCATTAGAGGATTACCAATTATAGTGAAAAGAAATGAGATGTACCAAATTTTATACTCCTCATTACCTATTCAACCTATGGCAGATAAAGATGTAAAAAATAAATTTAGTATGTCCTATCAAGATTTAGGCAATAAGCTTCAATAAATAATTACATATACCTTAAATTCAACATAATTATTATATAAATACTGCAATTGAAATTATAATTTTTATAGTGCTATTAAATTACAAATTAAAATATGTAACTATAAATATTGAATTTTATATATAAATGTGGTTATTGATAATAAAGTTCAATTGAATTACCAGGAGGCATTTTCGGTGTTTTCTTCAGCCCATTCGGAAGCTTCAGCTTGGTCTTCAGCAACTTCTTCAGTAGTTTCGGCTTCAGTTTCTTCGGAACCAGCAGCTTCTTCAGCAGCTTGTTGTTCAATTTCTTCTGGGTTTCTGTAGAAGTATAAATCTGGCATGATAGACCATGGTTGAGTTCTGTCAACTAGAGCACCTCTTAATCTTAAGACTTCTCTAGCTAATAAGTACCAGATTAAACCGATGGAGTGCTTACCTCTGTTGTTACATGGGATAGCAACATCAACGTATTCAGATGGAGAATCTAAATCAGTTAAAGCAATAACTGGGATGTTAACATAAGAAGATTCCTTGATGGCTTGGAAATCGGATCTTGGGTCAGTAACGATAACTAATCTTGGTTCCTTGAATGATCTGGTGATGTAGTTAGTGAAGGAACCTGGAGTGAATCTACCGGCGATTGGAGTGGCACCAGTGTGGGCAGAGTACTTTAAGACAGCTCTTTGACCGTAAGTTCTGGAAGAAATGGCAACAACATCTTCTGGATTTGGAATAGCAGCAATGATTCTAGCAGCTAAAACGATCTTTTCCCAGGTCTTACCAACGTTGATGACGTTAACACCATCTGGTCTAGTGTTGAAAACGTATGGTTCTTGGTGGACCTAAATAAATGCTAAATATTTTAATCGATACAAATTATCATTTAAAATATTAGATGCTGTTAGTAAGTTGAGATTTTTTTCCGTAAAATGTGTATTATAATTTTTATGATAGTTTATTCCAAAATATGAAATTAATCGCAATATTGAAAGGCATGTATAATTCATGTGACAAACAAAATGGTTCTTTGTAAAATAATGGACGATACTTTCGGGCATTTGTGACTTTTTTAATTGTTACAAAAATTAAGGCTCTAGTTCCTTATAAAAATTGATGGCAGGTTATTCATATGTCTTTCAAGCTCTTTCAAATACTATTTGGATTAAGGACACGGAACTTTTAATTATCAAATTGGATAAGTATAACATACTTGAACGTTTCTAGCACCTAAGTGGACGTTAGCAGCCAATAATAATTGGGCATCTTCTGGAGTTAAATCGAATGAAGCTGGTAAGGACATTTTTGTAGCTTTGGTTTAGATTGGGATCCTATTACGAGGAAATTTGTTAAGATGAATTGATGTAAAATTATTTAAACTATTTATATAGACCAATATCAAAAATAATACACAATAATAATAGAAGATATTAGTATCACTTCAACGGTAGTAATAAATCATCTATTGAATAATAAAGTTCTACATAGAGGTCTAGAACAATACGAGTTGTCGAATTGTCAAATTGTTCCCAATAATTTGAAGCCATACATCAAAGTGACTTCCATCGCAATGAAAGAATGGTTTCTACTCTATGCCACTCGCAGGCATATACCATATATTGATATTTGAATTAAAATCAAGCACTAAAATCACTATTGGATAAATTGAATCTTAACTAACAACACTGTACAATGTAAATTGTACATGGTACTATAACTCTTGACTTGAAGAGATAACTTGACAATTCTCTGACTACCTCAGATTGATGAAAAATCGATGAGTTTGACCATAATTTTTCAAGAAATTGTGGAACATTCTGAAGCATGTTGAAATTTCAATTTATTAAATATTATTTGCGTTCGCGTCGCTTTCTAAATTTTTCGATAGTTTCCTGTTATTCCTGCGGCGAAATTGTGGAAGAATTTTGATTGGAACACATGTCTTTCTGAGTTTTGAACATTACAAAAAATTTCGGGAAAGTGCAGAAATAAAATTGCACGGTGAACCTGGAGAAGAAACAGTAAAAATTCAATCATTGTATTGTGATGTCTGGGTGTTATCGGATAGAACAGTCATCATGTATTTCTGGAACGATAAAATAAATCGATCAAGAAAGGATATTCTCTTCAAAAGCCGTCACATTGAGGTGTCACCTTCAGATGACAAAGATGATTGAATTTTGTCAGTACTTTTTTTCAGTTACGATTTCATTCAACATTGGATGATACATACTATATAATCTCCCAACTCATTTAAAATATTGATTTTTTTAAAGATTTATATATATATATATATAGTACATGGTGATTGTAAATTATTTATGCTGTAGGTTCATTCTTATTTCTATTCTATCAGCGCTAGTTGAATAAGAATTAGAAACGTATGCAATGTTGATGTTTTTTTCTAATTATTGTATAACTTTTGTTACTACTGTTTGAGTTTAGAATTGTAGAATTGTTTTTTCTTTTGGTTTATGTTTTTTTTTAAAAATCTGAACAAGTAATAAAGCAAATTAACAGGCAGAATGATAATAGGTCCCAAATCCTGGTTAATTAACATCCATTCCAGTTAAACCTAAATCGTCGTTCTGTTCAGTTGTTCTTTCAAACTCCTCTATTTTCATATTTGGATCTGGATCTGGGGCATAGACGTTTTGGATGTAAGAACCTGCGGTTGGGTCGGTCATGATAACAGTGAACTTAACTTTACCTTCCATTGCTTCCTTTAGTTTATCAAAAAATGATAACCAGCGTTGTTTAGTTGCTTCATCCATTGAATCAGAGGTTTGAGTGAAAACACGAGATTCTAATTCTTCGGAAACTTGTTTCAATAAACCTTCTAGAGTTGTGAATCTGCCACCTAAAGTACCTTCTTGGATATCTAAGTTTAGCTCAGGAATAGACAAAGAGCATGATTCAGATTTCAAAATATCACGAGACAAATCAGCCGGATCGTCACAGTATAAAGTAATTTTCTTACCTTTTTCTGGAATGGCACCACCAGTTTTGACTTCATTTGATTTGAATCCACAATTGTCACAGGTAGTGGCCATGATAATAACCTCTTTGAAATGTGGAATATCAACAGGCTTCATATGAGTTTCACATTCTTGAAAACAAGATGGACAAGCAGTTCTAAAAGTTTGGACTTCATTCGAATAATTTTCGATATCGGTAGCGTCAGATAAAAACTGGTTGGCTGCAGAACCAACTTTAACGGATTGAGACTCGTTTCTTCCACGTTTAGATAATTCGTTTAATCTCTCTTGCCTACGCTCTTCTAGTTGATCACGAGTGATTAAACCAATTTGGACATTTTGATCGTCATTTCTTAAGTATTGGGTATGAGACCATTTATGTTGAGCTTCACCTGGCTTATATTCAATCCATGAGTTACCAGCAGGGTCATCTAAAATGAATGTTAAAGGTAATAGTTCTGGCTTACATTCAATTGTATCCTTGACCTTTTTAATGAATTCGTCAATTTTTTTCCATAATTCTTCATCAACGGACTTTCTAGCTTCTTGATCAGCTTGTAAATCCTCAATCATTTCTTCTAACAATCCTTCAACAGTAGTTAATTGACCTCTCTTTGCTGGAATTTCAATATCTAATTCAACAAATTTACAAGTAGCTGTTTCTGATTTGACAACTTGTCTGTTGAAATCATCTTTTTCTTCGATCTTCAATAAATATTTAGAACCTTTTTCTTGAATTTGAGAAGCTGGTTGTATTTCTGAGTTTTTAAAACCACAATGAGGACACTCAAAAGACATTAATACAACCTCTCTGAAATATGGGATAGAAGTTAATAGTAATCTAGTTATACCATCTTCACCACAGTTCATACAAAGAGATTCAATCTCTTGCACAGGATGGCCCATGGCATCTTCAGCACCTGTTAGAACAACATCATCGGTGGTTTGTACTGGTTCGTGTGAGACTTCTTCAGCAGCCTCACCGACTGGCTTAAATAAATCGTTTGATTTGGTTCCGTCACTAGACATTTTTAATCTTTTTATTCTCTCTTGGGACATTCAAAGTTCACAAGACCAAAAATGAACTGTTGATAAATATTTATGGAAATTTTAACCTTATTTCAAGAATACAGACTTTTATAAATAAATATAATCTTTTTATATAATATTTACAAAACATAGATTTAAATGATACATAATTGCTTATTAGTAATTGTCTCTTAATTTCTTCTTCTGCTCTTGTGACTATATGAAAAGGTCTCTAGAACCTTCCAGTGAAATTTTTTTTTTTTTCAATTCTCAAAGGCCATCGCAAAAACTCATCGAAAATTATCAAACGCATCGAAGTCTTTAGAATTGAAGCCCTAGATAATTCTAGAACAATAAAGGGTTTTTTTGTATAGACTTCTAGGGTTTTTCCAGTTCATACTTCAACAATCAGGTAAATATTTTATCTCTTGCTCTAGGGCTCTGACAAACCTTATCCTCTTATTATTGAAATCTTGTAACAATTAGTATTGAAAAGTTTCAAACAGTACATTATATTAGTCTCTGACGATGGTTCATTGTCTTGGAATAATCTAAGTGAGATCGTATTAATTTGATACTGCCTTAATAATTTATTAATTTGTTTACTTATTCGAATTATACTAATTTAAAGTTCCATTATTTGATTCCTATTGAGGTAAACAGCGGTGAGCACAAAGTCCAGAAATACATCACAACCTACTTACATCTACATACTTAGAATTGTGACAATATGCCCAGAGATCCTTTGATCGGTATTGTTGGTAAGCCTTCCTCTGGTAAATCTACGACCTTAAATTCATTGACAGATGCTGCTGCTGCTGTCGGTTCTTTTCCCTTCACTACAATTGAGCCCAATAAAGCAACTGGTTATTTGCAAGTGAACTGTGCTTGTAGCAGATACAACTTGGAAGATTTATGTAAACCAAATTATGGTTGGTGTACAAACGGTAAAAGACATATTCCTATAATGTTGTTAGATGTTGCTGGTTTAGTTCCAGGTGCTCATTCTGGTAGAGGATTGGGTAATAAGTTCTTAGATGATTTGAGACACGCAGATGCTTTGATCCATGTCGTGGATGTTAGTGGAACTACAGATGCAGAGGGTAAAAATACAAGAGGGTATGACCCATTAGATGATATTGAATGGCTTCAAGATGAAATTAGACTTTGGATAGAAGGTAATTTGCAAAAACGATGGGGCTCTATTGTTCGTAGACACACTGCAACCAAGTCAACAATTGTTGACACTTTACAGGGCCAATTTGGTGGTTATGGTTCTCATGCACCAATGATTCAAAGGGCATTACAGAGAATAGATGGTCTGCCACCATTGGAAGATTGGGATAATGATTGGATTACAAAAGTAGTCAAATCCTTCATGATAGAAAAATTTCCAACTGTTCTGGCGTTGAATAAAATTGATCATCCTGATGCGGATAAGAATGTTTCAAAGATCATGTTAAAATACCCAAATACAAAATCAGTTTTGACTAGTGCTGTAACTGAAGTTTTCCTGAGAAAATTAAAGAAACAGGGTTTTATCGCTTATGAAGAAGGTACAGAATTTGTAGATACTTATGAAGACGATCCTGAAAATTTAAAGGAACTTGATGATAAACTGCTTGAAAGAATCGAAAAAATAAGGGATCTTGTTCTTTATCGATTTGGTTCCACTGGTGTTCTAAATGTGTTACAAGCAGCCACTGATGTTCTAGGCTTGATCCCTGTCTATACAGTAAGGAATATACAGACATATACTGGTGGTAATGGTAAAAATGTATTTAGAGATTGTTTTTTGGTTAAACGAGGAACACCAGCCGGAAAGGTATCTAGATACATAATGGGTACAGATGTTACAATAGCAGCAATTGAAACTATTGGAGGGGTTAGAGTAAGTGAAGATGCACCTGTTGAACCAGGTAAAAACGATGTACTATCTTTTAAAATTGCCCCCAGAAGCATGGCCTAGAGTACTAAATTAAACATATATAAGCAGCATATAATACTTTAAAACATCGGTATTTTTTCAAAGTTAACATAGCATATTTCTGATTTTAAGTATGTATATATTAAATTCTATACGGTGTTATTGAATTTTTGACATTTATTATATTTAATTATTTAATCTCTTTTGTATTTCAGCGTCCGTATAACCGAATATAAATAAAATATCTAGCATTGATTTAGTATTTAACCTACCCGGTGCCTTCTGTTGAACAATTGGTTTAGCATTCCAAGCAATACCAAACCCGGCAGTAGCCATTGCTAGTAGATCATTACCACCATCACCGACCATAACAGTTGATTTGATGTTAATATTGAATTTTTCAAGGGAACATAATTCCAATATTGTTTTTGCTTTACAATCACCATCGACGATCTCGCCGATAGTATTACCAGTTAATCTTCCTTCATCATCAACTTCCAATAAATTAGCTCTTCTATAATCAAAATTTAATATATCACCAACATAATTTGCAAATTGGATGAAACCCCCGCTCAAAACAGCAAATTTGGTACCTTGTTCTAATTGCATAAACTTTACCAGTTCCGGGACTCCTTTTGTGATAATAATTTTTTCCTTTATATCATCATATAGGTCAATAATTTTTAAACCCTTTAATAATCCAACCCTTTGTTTCAATGATTCTTTGAAATCTATTTCGTTGTTCATGGCTCTATTGGTAATTTCACGGACCTTATCTTCGACATTAGCATAGGCTGCAATTAATTCAATGACCTCTTGGTAAATTAAAGTGGAATCCATATCGAAAAACATCATTTTTTTTAATTTTCTGTTTTCATCATCTTGCTGAATTATGATATCAATCTCATTGGCATATGAATCGATGACGGCAGATGACTTTTCTTTAATATTTTCACAATTATCGATCTGGAAATATAAATCGTTTGCTCTTTTACCTAACCTTTTTGAAATCTTAGATTTCACAGTTAATGCCGTTTCAATTTTGTTAGTTATCTCAGATATTTTTTCATCTGTTAACTCATCCGAATGAGCAATATAAGTAGCAACGTAATTCATAGTAAGATATTCTGGAGTAGGGGGGCGTCTTATTTTCTTGGGTTCAGATTAACTTTAGGGAATTGAGAAGCCATCCCTTATCTATTAAGAACATTATACATTCTTAATAGATAAATACAACTTCAATGACTCAAACAAAATTCTTACTGACTTTTTTTTTCTTACTTTTTTTTTTCAGATTTGAATTTACTTCGTTTTGAAAAACTAAAGGTGAAAATTTAAAGGAAGCGCAAGTGCAACCCTCAACTATAGGAGATACTTGTAAAAACTCTGCAAAATCTTTGAAAATTTCTATGATTTAAGAATAATGATGAAAAGACATATGGGGAGAACCAATATGAAAACTATTCTAAGAGAAGAATAGTTTTCAGTATAGACGATTAAATAATATAATGAACTAGATAATTTGAATATTATCTGTTTACATTGATTTCTTTGAAGGTGAAAGGACAATTTGCTCCCTCATACCATGTGGTTTATTTTTAAGATACTTGTCTTCATACCATTCCTGAAATATTTTTTTTGAGCTATCATGATCATCGCAATCTTTGATTAAATCCTGTGACATCTTATACCAAGGTTCGAACATTTCGCTAGGTGTCTGTTGTTTTGATGGAATGTTAAAACTTGGAACCGAAAATCTTTTCACATTGTTAAGAGAAGGGAATGATTCACCAAATGCATTGTACAATGGTATACCTTTCAAAATTGTGTCATTGTTCATCCTAATTTTTATATAAATGTGCGCCTTTTTGTATATTCTTAATCAAATCTCTAGATAACTGACTAGTAATTGAACTTTTCTTGATTTTTGCCTTTTATTTTAAACTACTTTAATTTTAAAACTTACAATTTTGTATCAATCGAAATTTGAGATTCTTTGGTTTCTAAATTCCATTTCCTTTAAATCGCGGATGAAGTTTATGCGGTGACTCCGAATTATTTATAAGTGATTGGAATTGACGGTAATAAATTTCAAATAATTTGCAATAACAATAGTTTCAATTAATAACTTTTATCATTAATATTTTAATTTATTTCATTTTAATTTTGGAACATTATATTTAAATTCGTGTGTTTTTTCTATGATTGATATATTGGGATTTAGTGGAATTATTTCGACTAAATGATAACTAATTTTAACTTCAAGAAACAAAAGTCATAAAATAAAAAAAAAAAGTATCAAAAAGAAAGATGGTCAATATCAAACCGATCAATATAGACGACTGGTTATCGAAAAATAGCCATTTATTACAGCCTCCTATTAACAATTATTGTTTAGAGCATGATGGTTTTACTGTAATGATAATTGGTGGCCCAAATGAGAGAACAGACTACCATGTCAACCCAACACCCGAGTGGTTTTATCAAAAGAAAGGGCACATGACTCTTAGAATTGTGGATGAATCTAGGTCAGATGATTCAAGATTTATCGACATTCGTATTAATGAAGGTGACTCGTATTTGCTTCCAGCTAATGTCCCTCATAATCCAGTCCGTTTCGCAAATACCGTTGGGATTGTCGTTGAACAAGACAGACCTGAAGGTCATTTGGATCATTTGATATGGTTTTGTCATAATTGTAAAGAAGTTGTGTGTAAAATGGATTTTTATATGAAGGATCTGGGAACACAAGTGAAGCAGGGTGTATTAGAATTTGATTCAGATATTGACAAAAGGACCTGCAAAAAATGTGGAACTTTAAATTTCTCAAAACCACAATAATTTAGAAAATCGTAGGATACAAGACACCTTTAATATATGTGTTTTTTTATTCTCAGATCATTACTTAAGAACATTATACATATTCATAATACATATATATATTTTATAGTTATATTTTTAACTAAATTTATGACTTTTTTTATGCAAAAGAATGTTATTTAACACATTGTGACGTTTGATTTTATTTTTATAGTTCAATATTTTCCACATTTGAATAAATCCTTACCTTCGTCCTCTATTTTTTCAGAAACAGGCAAAAATTCGCATAATAATAAAAATTGAAATATTGATGAACACTGATGAGTATTAACCTAAATGAATGTAGATGATTCGATTTTTAAAACAGTGTCAACGTTGCTGGATGATATCGATCCTTTATTAACTGGAAAATTGCTTGTTTAATTAAACTTCCAAAACCGAAACTAATTTAAAGCAACTTTTACGGGAAGATGAACCAAACCAAAGAACCAATATATAGTGAAGGGGAAATTCATAATGATCCAGATTGTTTAATCAAATCCAACGATCCAAACCATCCTGCCAATATGATTTGCACATTGTGCGCTCAATTCTACCACAATAATTGGTGTACTGGTACTGCCGGTGGTATTTCTATTAAACATCCCAAAACAAATCATATTTATGTTGCACCATCAGGTGTACAAAAAGAGATGATGAATAAAGAAGACCTATTTGTTCTGAATGAAGATGGCTCCAAAATTTTAAGGTCACCTAATAATTATAAACCTAGTGATTGTACACCATTATTTCAGGCATGTTATAACGTTAAAAATGCAGGTGCAATTATTCATACACATTCTCAACATGCTGTTATGTGCTCTTTAATCTTTAAAGATGAATTTAAAATTGCAAATATTGAAAATATTAAAGCCATACCAAGCGGAAAAATCGATCCTATTACTGGTAAATCTATTGCATTATCATATTATGATACGTTAAAGATTCCAATTATTGAAAATATGGCTCATGAAAACGAATTAGTTGATTCATTTCATAAGATATTTGCTGAATACCCACACACAGTGGCTTTAATAGTTAGAAGACATGGTATTTTCGTTTGGGGCCCAACAATTGAAAAGGCAAAGATATATAACGAGGCCATTGATTATCTAATGGAACTTGCCGTTAAAATGCACCAACTTGGTATTCCTCCAGATTGTGCTATCGGTGAAGAGAAAAAATACTTGAAAATTGAACACTAATTTCAATTACTACATTGGCTTATATAAATTATCAGTGCAAAATATATATGCTAGATGTTCATTGTTATATTTTTACCTTGATTCATTTATATAAAATATAACAAATTTGTGATATCATGCTTGTCTTGTTGATTATCCTTTTTTTTAAATATGATTGATTTTAGCCGCCAAGGTTTTCTAAACTTCAAAAAAAGGAAAATTAAGATAATCATTTATAATTGATTATATTATTTCTTATAAAAATACTGTTTTGTTGATTGTTAATTAACTCGTAAATATGTATTGTAAGTAATATACAAATGTATTTATTTAAGGCAATGGAAAGCAATCTCATACTTAAGAAAATGCAGATACTAGAAACTCAGAATAATATTGATACACAAAACATGGATAACCTATCCTCCGACGCCAGCACTGACTTCTTAGCAAGTTCTCCAACTAAAAATACTGAATTTAATGAAGCAGATAAGCAGATATTGGAATGGGCTGGTAAACTTGAATTAGAAAGTATTGATCTAAGGGAGAAGGCTGGAGAACTGACCACAGTCTTAAAAAAGAATTCAGATCGTCTATATGGTGCTATTCAACAATTAAGTAAAGGTTTGAAAATTATAGAAGGTCAAAATGATACTAAAACAAATAAATCAGCTGATAATTCTGAATTAATAAAAAAGTTGAACAGAATTGAACAAGCGATATTGAAAGAGTTAGAGAGGGTACGTCAAGACCAAATTAATAGTAACACAAATATCAGAATAACCAGGAAAACCAGTGGTACTAAAGTTACCGAGAAGTGTAACGAATCTGATGTTGGGATTCTAATTCAATCAGCACTAGAAAAATATAATAAAAGTATAGTAAAATTGGTCGAGAACAGTCAAAAAAAGACTTTTGAAATAGTAAATTTCACAAATGGAATGATGTTCGAGTTTAACCATCAATTAGAAAGTATGACTAAAGTATTAACAGATATCTCCAGAAATATGAAGGATATTAGTGACAGACAGTCGTACCTAGAAAAAACAATTTTACACAAAAAAATTATGGATTATGATACAAGTACAAGTTCACTTCAATTACAAGGGACTACATTAAACAACGAAATGTTTGAAAATGTATGTGAAACTAAAAATAATAATTTGCTAGAAATTTTACCTTCACAGGATGGTGTAATTACAAGATCAAAGGCAACACTGAATAAGAGGCAAAAAACTATACGAACTATAATACCATTAGAAGAAATTAGCCTCGGGTATTCATCAGAGTTATAACAAATTTGTAATTACTTTATTAAGGTTGAATTTGTAAATAAATAACTCTTTCATAAAAACTGTTTACATTGTAATATTGAAATGAAAAATATCTTATGTTAATGATGATATTTACTATTTGTTGTATTTACATTTCGCTTGGAATCGATTTTAATCGTTAAAGTTGCAATTGATCCCAGGTTTTCAGAAGTTGTCAACTTCTCATAATATAAAATGTAACAGGGGACATATCTGTCTATGAAGTGAATTACCTCTTCGTCACTCATCCCACTACCATGCAACGATATAGTTTCATGTTCCTGTTGAACTCTCCACTTTTGAACGTTCTCGACTACATTATCTGTATCAAAAACTATTCCTATTGATTTAATTTCTTTATTTGCCCATATTAACTTACTGTATTCGATTAATAAAGAATTAATATCTTTCATATCTGGATAATTTATTAGGATATTTTTTGAATCTTTGAAATTGGCAAAGTCTATTGGATCGAAACCAAGAAACCATCCTTCAAATATAAAAATATCAATTGGCAATTTCTGTTTGTTTGACTGGTTAGACCTATCTCCAGCTCCATTGTAACTGGATTTGTCATAAATTGGGAAATTTATATAATCATTACTGTGAGGATGTAGTTTGCCATTTGGACGATGCAAAATAGAATCAAAGCATTGTGATAATAGTCGTATATCATGCGTACCTGGAAGACCCCGGCCTTTCCATAATGAGTTGTCTGGAAAGTTTTTTTCTAACTCAAGTTGATCGTGATGAGTTAAATAAAAATCGTCTATTGAAGAGTATAAAATATTCTTTCCTTGGTTAGAATATTTCTCCTTTAAATATTCAAATATCCTACTTCCTGTATACGACTTGCCACTGCCTTGAGGGCCTGATATAAGTAGGAATAAAGGTTCCTTTGGATCTTGATCAAACCATGATTCCAATTGAGCGTCTACAAAATCAAAAGAATAGTTTAAAGCACTTTTATTCTGCATGGCAAAGTATCGAGCACGCGAGAAACACTTGTGGATATTATCAATTAACTGATTGACTCCAATTAAATCAGTCAATTAATTATATGATATTTTCATTAACGAAAGAATAGAAAATGCATATATGTTAAAAGATATTCAAATTGGCATGGCATATCTAATAATTTGGATTACCCCATAAAGATTGAAGAAATGAATTATCACCGAAGTTCTCATTATGTGATTCGGTGATTTTCCCTCTTTTGCAAATATTATTCCTACAATTCTTAAAGGTTCCTCGAAGGATTTGAAAAAAAAAAATACTGAAAAAAAAATTGGATGACTACATGAAAATTAAGGAATGACTTACAGTCAGTCATTAAGTTCGCCTGATTTCGATCTTAAAACTATTGTTTAAATGACTTAGTTTGGATGACTTTAGATTTCAATAAATTGATATTATTAATATGATTATTTTTTGCAGATTTTCAATTTTAGAATAATAATTTCATTCATATATAATGGACCAACTTTTTATTTTAGAACACGAACACGAACGAATAATTAAATACTTCCTCCTATATTGACAATAAGAAAGTTTCTCTATAAATTTCCTCTTTTTCTTTTATTGTTGAGTTATATAAAATACATGAAGATAACTACAGCAATCTCATTAAAAATGTCAAAGGCGTATACTTCTTTAGAAAAGATTTTAGAATTAGCACCAATTTCAGCAAACAGATTTGTTACTACCACACTCCCGGCTGCTCCACAGGGTGGTAAAGGTACATTTGGCGGCACATTAGTGGGACAATCATTATTAGCTGCTTTGTATACTGTTCCTATTGATTTCACACCGGTTTCACTTCATAGTTACTTCATAAATGGTGGAAATCCTACAATAATGATTCAATATCATGTGCAAGATTTGAGACATGGTAGAAACTTTATCCATAAACAAGTCAAGGGTTACCAGCATGAAAAGTTGATTTTTACTTCGATAATATTATTCTCAAAAAATATGCAACATGATTCATTACATCATCTGAAAACTTTATCTGATAAAGACATGCCTTCCCTGGATAATTTTGCGCCAGCGGATGAATTATTTGAGCAAAATGTAATTGCAAAAGCCAAAAATTATGAAAAGGGTTCAGTCAGATTTCAAGATGCTTCAAATCTCAATAAAAATGTCATGAATTTAAGATATGGTCCTATCGAATATAAATTTCCAAAGGATATATTTTATACTAAATCAAATAACGAAAATCTTGGATACTATGTTAGATGCAGGCAAAAGCTTTCAAATGTATTTTGCAGAGAACTATACGAAAAGATAACTCCAGAAAATGATCCTAGATATGCGTATGTTGCTTTATCTTATATATCAGATGCATATTTCCTTCTCACATTACCATACTTTCATTCACTACCATTATATTCGCACAAATTTAGTGTTTCATTAGACCATTCTATTCATTTTCATCAATTACCTAAAGTTGACGATTTATTATTCTTTAATATTAGTAATATCAGTTCAAGGACTGATAAACATTTTATGGAAGGTGAATATTATAATCCAACATCTAAAGAAATTGTAGCAAGCATCTCACAAGAAGGTTATGTAATATATGATGATGAAGAAACAATCAGATCAAAATTTTAGATTCAATTCAGAAATTGTAAACTATATACAAATATACATATATATCAAGTATAAATTATTATAATATGTTATATTATCGTTTAACCAATAATATTCTATAATACGACTCCCCATACCTATTACTGTACGGTTAATAATCTATCATATTTTATTCAATGTTAAATTAAATACAAGTATCTTAAAACATACCGTCTATCTCACCGTCATCGTTAACTTCAATATTCATGAAACCACAATGTGTTGGTAACCCAGGGATAGTTTGTATTTCAGCTGCTAAAGCATATAGATAGCCAGCTCCGATAGACGCTCTAACATCTCTAATTGGGAAAGTGAAGTCCTTTGGCACACCCTTTAAGTTAGCATCATGAGACAGAGAATATTGTGTTTTGGCAATACAGATTGGTAAATTATCAAATCCAAGTTTAGAATATAAATCAATCTTCTTTTGAGCCTCTTCAGTGAATTCGACATCTTTTGCACCATACATCTTCTGGGCAATAATGGTAATTTTTTCTTCAACTGATAAGCCTTCAGATGGATATAAGAATTCAAAATCGTCATTGTTTGTTTCTTCAGTGACCTTAATGATACCTTTTGCTAAATTCACAGCACCTTCGCCACCTTCTTCCCAGTGGTTGGAGACTATCGCGTCAATAGCACCAGCCTTGATTGATTCTTCTCTAATAACTTCGTGTTCAGCATCAGTATCGGAAGACATTTTGTTAATTGCTACGACTACTGGTAAATTGTATTGTCTGGCATTTTCTATATGCTTTGCTAAATTAGCACAACCTTTTCTTAATAAATCAAGATTTTCATTCAAGTATTCAGAAGGTAATGGAGCACCAGCTTTAACTTCAGGACCACCACCATGTACTTTCAACGCTCTTACAGTTGCCACAATAACAACAACATCTGGTACTAATCCAGAAGCTCTACATTTAATGTTCAAAAATCTTTCACCACCCATAGTTAGATCGAAACCTGCTTCAGTTATCACATACCCATACTTCTCATTCTTTGTCTCTTGTGGTAAATTAGCATCAACACCGGCCAATTTTAAAGCCATCTTATCAGATAAAATAGAATTTGCGCCAATAGAGATATTTGCAAATGGACCAGCATGAACAAAAACAGGAGTACCTTCTAATGTTTGCATGATATTTGGTTTTATAGCATCCTTTAATAAAGCAGTCATTGCACCAGCACAGCCAATATCTTCACAGGTGATTGGAACACCAGCCTTAGAAGTACCGATGACGATTTTACCTAAACGTTCTCTCATATCAGCTAGAGAATTTGATAAAGCTAGAATTGCCATACATTCTGAAGCGACTGAAATATCAAACCCAGTGTGTCTTGTGAATCCACGCTCTGTTGGAGCTTCACCAACAGTAATACCTCTTAGGAACCTGTCGTTACAATCTACTACTCTTCTCCAAGTAATAGTATCAGGGTCAATGTCTAATCTAGCAAAGTTCGTGATTTCTTCTTCGGTCAAATCGTCTGGGTTTGTCTTTTCTATTCCCAATTTTTTTAATCTTCTCAACATTGTTGGAGTAAATTTTCTAACGCCATTCTTCGCTGGAACTAATCTTTTATACAATGGGCCATCCTTTTGAGTTGCTTCATGGAACATTCTTGTATCGATAGCAGCAGCTAATAAATTGTTAGCCATTGAAATGGCATGGATATCACCAGTGACATGTAAGTTAAAATCATCCATAGGAATAACTTGTGAATAACCACCACCTGCAGCACCACCTTTAATACCAAATGTTGGGCCCATAGAAGGTTGGCGGACATTAGCAAACACTGTCTTATTCAAGTGAGCTCCTAAAGCTTGGGCTAACCCAACAGTCGTAGTTGACTTACCTTCACCTAGTGGTGTTGGGGTAATTCCAGTAACTAAAATATATTTACCATTTTCCTTATCCTTTAAACGATCTAGTATTTTTAAGCTGACTTTTGCCTTTGTCGAACCATATGGTTCTAATTCCGATGGAAGTATGCCAGCTTCATAAGCTATATCTGTAATTACCTTTGGTTTTTGGCTTTTTGAAATTTGAATATCGGAAGGAACTGGTTTAACTTTATGTAACTTCAAAGGTTCAAATTGCTTTAATCTACCACCTGTATTTTCCGATCTGTGAGCCGATAATAAAGTATTCTGTAATAGCATAGCTACAGTCATTGGACCTACTCCGCCGGGAACTGGAGTTATTAATTTAATATACTTGATTGCTTCATTAAATTCGACATCACCAACATATCTGAAACCTGATTTTTTAGTTGCATCGTCGACAAAATTTGTACCAACATCAATAACGACACAATTTGGATTAGCATGTTTGAACCATTCACCTTTAACAAATTCAGGTCTACCGATCGCCACAACGACTATCTCTACATCTTCAAAATATTCTTCAATATTTTTTGTCCTTGAATGTGCTACAGTGACAGTTGAATCTTCAGCTTTGAGCAGTTCTGCAATTGGAGAACCAACAATATCTGATCTTCCAATTACCAAAGATTTTGTTCCTGCAATTGTAACATTAGATCTCTTCAACAATTCGATGATCCCCTTTGGAGTACATGGCAAGAAATAAGGGTTACCATTTTTCTTGTTCAATTCACCAATATTGAAGTTTCCAAACCCATCAACATCTTTCTCAGGTTTCACTCTTGATGTGACGATATCTTCATCAAGAGATTTTGGTAGTGGTAATTGAATGATAATACCGTCAACATTAGGGTCTTCATTTAGACGATCGATCGTCTCTAGCAACTCTTTTTGAGCAACACTTTCATTATAGTGTAAATATTCAGTGGCAATTCCAACCTCCTCAGCAGCCTTTAACTTCATCCTCACATAAGTAAGAGAGTCCTTTCTATCGCTCACTTGAATAATAGCCAATAGCGGTTTAAAAGAAGGGTTCTTCAATTGAGTCTTTGCAATGTCATTCTTAATTTCAGTACGAACATCAGCAGCGATGGCTTTTCCATCAATAATCTGGCCAGTCATCTTCACCTTTACGTGTACTGATTGTTGTGTGTATTTATTGAATTCTTTATTATCCAGGTGTTCAGGAAGTTAAAAACAAGGGTAAAATAGAATTAATTCTTCTAGACAGGAATAACTTATCAAAGTTGTGAGCGACTATTTGAAGGAAGAAGTGGGGGGGTAGGAGTATTCAAATTAAAAGGACAGAATATAAAATATGGATTCTACAAAATAATGATGACTTTATATATGAGTGTGCAAGAGAGAAGAAAACTGATCAAGCCAAACAACAACAAACCATAAATTTGTCGTTTTACTCTTAGATCTGGTTATCATAAAAATCACCAGAAACCTTTTTCCAAAAGGATTTTTATTCCGTGATTGTTTCGCTCTTCCCTGCGAGAAGCGGGCGGACAAACAGCTGGAAGCCAACAGAGTCAAAATGCTTCTGGGGGGGAGGCACGCCATAGTGAGATGTTTCACGTGAACTTATCAAGAGTGGCTCCTCAGATGCCTCAGATGGTCACAGCTGGATATTAATATATAAGGAAGAGATGTTGTTCATTGGCAATGTCTCGATGGTGACACAATGGTAGTTGCTGTGCCTCGGTAAGGTTAGTGTGCGTTACGTTGCGTTCATCACTTCTACCACGACCATAGATCCTGTTGGTAGTCTTCGGTGACGGACTCATCCGTTCCGTACAGATCCTGCCACAGATTGAAACCTCCTTTCAAAATCAGGATATTGTACAATGGTAGTTTGTCTTCTGGCAGGTATCTTAGAAACTTCATGGCTGTGGATGGACCTCTTTGTTGCGACTGTGCACAGTGGAAAATGACGTTCATAATCTCTGAGCTACCGACAGCAGACCTCTCCTTCTCCAGATTGGTATACATCTCGTCCATTAAGGCGTCGCCTGTCTCATAGTGCTTTAACTTGCTATATGGATAGTTCCAACAAAATTTAATATGGCCACCTATGTAGTCCGACCCACGAGTGTCGATGACTTGGAATTTCTGTCCCAGCAACGTCTTGTTACCATTTTGTGTCATCCATTGGTACAAAGTAACTGGTTCTATGTACTTAATATTGGCAATACTTCTTGGCATTGTGGTTATCGTCTTCTGTTTTTGTTTATTTTTTCAGCACACTGCTCTGTTCCCTGTTCCCTTGTCTTACAAAAACGTATTGGCCTTAGTTATCTACTTGCCAATCGAGCAATATAAATACACAATTTAGATTCTAGATATATCCTAAAGTCATCTCTTTATCAAACACCACCATCATAAAAACAGCAGGCACAACTCTTCATCCTCTGAACTTTTTTCAAAATTTGGCTGTGATTCTTAACTGTGGTGCACCGTTACAGGCCCGTGAATTATTTTGGGCCACTGAAACTTTTTTCAGTTTGAGTGAAAAAGTTTCAGTGTGGCCCAAAATGTGATGAACCACCTGAAGATGTTGATGAAGAATGAGCTTACTCTCTTCTATTCTAATACCTTGGAATATTTGTCTTGGAATAATTTTGAATCCTTCATTTAAAGATAGTTTGTCAATTCGTGTGGGAATATTAACTGGTCGTTGACTCAACATTTATTGTTGACTAGATATATTCAGAAATTTCATTAAATTACTCATACATTTTCAATTGCTTGTAATATTCATTATAAATACCTTATAATATTTTCTTTATACGAATTCGTTACAAAATTTTGTTTGACATCTTTTATTTGATAACTGTTTGGATTGTATATCTTGTAATATTTGATTCCTTACAATAAGGGTATTTAAACAGAAAGGATCAAACTTCATAACCCATTTAATTGAAGCGATGATGTTGAAAAGGCTAACATCTACAAGAAGTTTAAGTACTTCCAAGTTATTGAATGAATCAAAGAAATTAAATAAGTACTCTTATATTATTACCGAACCAAAGGACCAAGGTGCCTCCCAAGCTATGCTTTATGCCACTGGTTTTAAGGAAGGTGATTTCTCCAAAGGTCAAGTCGGTGTCGGTTCATGTTGGTGGTCAGGTAACCCATGTAACATGCATTTATTGGACTTGAATAATAGATGTTCCAAATCAGTCGAGAATGCAGGCTTGAAAGCTATGCAATTCAACTCTATTGGTGTCTCAGATGGTATTTCCATGGGTACTTCCGGTATGAGATACTCTTTACAAAGTAGAGAAATTATTGCGGATTCCTTCGAGACAATCATGATGGCACAACATTACGATGCAAACATCTCAATCCCTTCTTGTGATAAAAATATGCCAGGTGTCATGATGGCAATGGGTAGACACAATAGACCATCCATCATGGTGTATGGTGGTACTATTTTGCCAGGTCATCCTACATGTGGCTCTTCGAAACTTCCAAAGGACATCGATTTGGTCTCTGCTTTCCAATCCTATGGTGAATATATCTCCAAGAATTACACAGAAGAAGAAAGATCAGATGTTGTTCAACATGCTTGCCCAGGTCCAGGTTCATGCGGTGGTATGTATACTGCTAATACAATGGGGTCCATTGCAGAAGTTCTAGGTATAACCTTACCAAATTCTTCTTCATTCCCAGCTGCTTCAAAAGAGAAAATGAACGAGTGTGATAGTGTTGGTGAAGCTATTAAGAAAACTATGGAAATGAACATTAGACCAAGAGATATCTTTACTAAGAAGGCTTTTGAAAATGCAATCACATATGCTATAGCCACAGGTGGTTCTACTAATGCAGTATTACATGTTGTTGCTATTGCTCATTCTGCAGGTATTAAGTTAACCCCAGATGATTTCCAAAGGATTAGTGACAACACTCCGTTATTGGGTGATTTCAAACCATCAGGTAAGCATGTTATGGCTGATCTGATTAAGGTCGGTGGTACCCAAGCTGTTATTAAATTTTTGCACGAAAATGGATTTATGCATGGTGATACTTTGACTGTCACTGGTGAAACTTTAGCCGAAAGAGCCAAAAAAGCTCAACCTTTGTCAAAGGGACAAACAATCATAAGATCGATCTCAAACCCAATCAAGCCAAACGGTCATTTACAAATTCTTTACGGTTCTTTAGCTCCAGGTGGATCTGTTGGTAAAATTACTGGTAAGGAAGGTACTTATTTCAAAGGTAAGGCTAGAGTTTTTGAAGAAGAGAATGACTTTATCCATGCTCTTGAAAGAGGCGAAATTA
Organism: Tetrapisispora nanseiensis; assembly: GCA_030568035.1. Lineage (NCBI taxonomy): Eukaryota > Fungi > Ascomycota > Saccharomycetes > Saccharomycetales > Saccharomycetaceae > Tetrapisispora > Tetrapisispora nanseiensis. The sequence goes on along the minus strand of JAJLTH010000001.1, from coordinate 206,416 downwards.
AGAAAGGTGAAAAGACGGTTGTTGTCATTAGATATGAAGGTCCAAAGGGTGCCCCAGGTATGCCTGAAATGTTAAAACCATCATCCGCTTTGATGGGATACGGTTTGGGTCAAGACGTTGCTTTATTGACAGACGGTAGATTCTCTGGTGGTTCCCACGGTTTCTTAATTGGACATATTGTCCCAGAAGCTGCCCAAGGTGGCCCAATTGGTTTAGTCAGAGATGGTGATGAAATTGTCATCGATGCTGATAATAACAAGATTGATCTATTAGTTAGTGATGCTGAAATGGCAGAACGTAAATCTAAATGGGTTGCACCAGCTCCACGTTACACAAGAGGTACACTTTCGAAGTATAGTAAATTAGTTTCAAATGCCTCGCAAGGTTGTGTTTTAGACGCAGATGAATAAGCTAGTAGTTCCACCATTCTATTATATTCTAGGGTAAATCAAAAACAACAGAAAAAGCAATGTAATTACTACAATCTGATAGAAAATCATTAACAAATCAAAGAAAAAAAAATATTTTTTTTACAATTCAATTGGCAAGTTAACTTTGAATATTGAATATTCATGTTATCAAAATCTGAAAGATCTGGATAGAAATCCTTTTCTTCAATATATTATTAACAATTCCTATTTATTATTTATCATTCCAAACCATTGTATATATTTGGAAATATTCTTCCTAAATAGACAAGAATCTATTTATTTATATAGTAATGAAAAGTCCATCGAATGGACGAGATACATCAAAACTGTATTATTTGATTATTTTAAAAACTCTTGATTCCGATATATATATATATATATATATATCAAAAGATGATATGTTATATAGATGTAATGTGCTTATCGTTCTTATATGTTGGTCAAGCATTATAGTAACGACTTTATGGATATCATCAAACCATTTTAAACCTCTCACTCTGTTTCACGTGCGAGCATAGAGCCCTCCAAAAAAAATTTGCGATGAGCTTGAAAAATTATTGAAGATATGTTATGACTGGGGTGGTAAATATAACTAGTGAAATATATAAAATAAGAGGTTAATATATTTAACATTAAATTCTCTATTTATACTATTTTAACTGTTACTTACATTAAAAAAAGTACCATTCTTTAACCCGTCAAGAAATAAGATAATATGGTTAGTGTAAGCCGTGAAGCCATTTTCATTGGTGCCAACAAACAAACTCAGGTTAGTGACTATAATAAAGATAAGCAGATACTAGCATTTGGTGCAGGTAATCATGTTGCTTTGTGGAATCCTACAAACCCAGATTATGAAGGTGTATATAGCACTCTAAAATCACATCAATCTGAGGTTACATGTGTTAAATTCATTCCAGAGTCTGATTACTTAGTTTCTGCATCCGAAGATTTCCATGTTAAGATCTGGAAATTCTGTAACGATAATACATTTGAATGTGTTCAAACGATTACCTCTCATAAAAGCACCGTTGTGACATTAGCTGTTTTGAAAGGACTGATTGTCATTGGTTTGGCCGATGGCTCTATCTCAATTTGGGTTGAAGATAAGAGTAACCAAACCGATGCAGAAATTTTCAAACTTGGACATGAATTAGATGTTGTGAATGGTTTTTTACCACTTACATTAGCGCTATCTAATGTTAGTGGTAACAATTATTTATTATCAGTGGGTGGTACTTCTGTAAATATTTTTATTTATGCCTTTAATGTAGATGGTTTGGTAATTGCCAATTGTCACGAAGTTGCAAAATTAGAAGGTCATGAAGATTGGGTAAAATCTCTGGCATTCCGTTACCAAGAAACCCCAGGAGATTATTTATTGGCCTCAGGCTCACAAGATAGATATATAAGAATTTGGAGAATCAGAATTAATGATTTAATTGATAATTCAGATGAGGATGAAACTAAATTGACCTTATTGAGTAATAAACAATATAAATTTAAATTTGATGAAAATTTAAAGGTTGCCATAAACTTTGAAGCTTTGATTATGGGACATGATGATTGGATCTCTTCTTTACAATGGCATGAAAATCGAATGGAATTGTTAGCAGCTACGGCTGACACATCAATAATGATCTGGACTCCTGATGAAGCATCTGGTATCTGGGTTTGTGCGTCTAGATTGGGTGAAATTTCTACCAAGGGTGCATCAACTGCAACTGGTTCGACAGGTGGTTTTTGGTCATGTGAATGGTTTAGCCATGATAACCAAGTAGATTATATATTGACAAACGGTAAGACGGGATCCTGGAGAGTATGGGAAACAAAAGATAGAACTTTCTGGAACCCAACTCTTGGTATATCAGGGCCTGCAAAAGAAGCTACCGATATAGCATGGTCATCGCGTGGTGATTACTTATTAGCTACATCTCTTGATCAGACTACTAGATTATTTGCTCCTTGGAAATTGAATGAAGAAAAGCAAAAAAGAAATGTTGAAACATGGCACGAATTTTCGAGGCCACAGATTCATGGTTACGATATGATTTGTGTTGAACCTATTACCGAAACAAGATTTGTTAGTGGTGGTGATGAAAAAATACTAAGATCTTTTGACTTGCCAAAAGGTGTATCAGATATTATCACAAAGTTTGCAGATATTAAATTTGGCTCAGAAGCTGAGATGCCAGAAGCCGCATCGATTCCTGCACTAGGTTTATCCAATAAGGCAACCGCTGATGACAATATTGATGATGATGAAGTAGATGCCAATGAAAGAGAGACGAACGATAACAAAAACATCTCGTACGACTTAGTTTCTTCGCTGGCAATGCCACCGTTGGAGGACCAGTTGCAGAGACACTTATTGTGGCCAGAAATTGAGAAATTATACGGCCATGGTTATGAGATAACAAGTGTTGCAGTATCACCAGATAGTAAATTAATTGCTTCCTCATGTAGATCGAATAATGTCCAACATGCGGTAATAAGGATTTTTGACGTTCAAACTTGGCTAGAAATTAAACCTCCTCTAGCATTCCATAATTTAACCATCACGAGGCTGCAATTTTCTCATGATAGTAGGTATTTACTAAGTGTTAGTAGGGATAGGCAACTGGCTGTGTGGGAAAGAAATTTTGAATCTAATGTCTTTGAATTAAGATCTGGACAAGAGAAACCACATACCAGAATTATTTGGGATTGTGCTTGGGCTCCAGAGGAATTTGGAAACAGTTTTGTCACTTGTTCCAGAGATAAAACCATTAAATTCTGGAAGTTTGAAAACAATGATTGTAATTTGATTTCTTCAGAAAAGTTTGATGCAGCAGTTACTTCAGTAGCAATTCATAATAAAGTTGTGGGTAATGAATTTTACCTGGCAGTAGGTTTAGAGACTGGTGATATATATCTTTACAAGTATGGAAATGAGAAATTCCAAAAAATAATAAAATTAGATAATAAAATGACTCCTGGGGAGAGAGTAAATCGTCTAAGATGGTCTACTCTAATTTCCAATAATAGGAGTTTTTTGGCATCTGCAAGTGCTGACCATTCTGTACGTATATACTCATCTGATTTACTTGCTTAAATAAAGTTAATATTTAAAGTTAATAATAAGATAGCTTTTGATTTAATCTAAATACAGTACATATATAATTTCAAAAAGTGAAATCCCAAGATGGTAACCAATTGATTTTGTTTAAATTTTCGTTTTTAAAGCCTGTCATACCTTGGCAAAGTGGTGCAAATATAATGTAGATGTAAATACAACATCCAAATAACATAATATAGGTTGGGTATTTGATATATTTTCCACGTTTAGTTAAAAGAAAATCAATTGTTGATGCAAATACTAACATTGAAAAATATAATGCTGGAAGATAATGATGTACGTACGTGACTCTGCCCATTAGCATAAATGGAAAGTAATGAGTAATCCAAGCTATGAATGGAAATATGAATTGAATCGAAAGTTTCCACAACTCTGATTCACTTAAATTAATCTTTTGTCTTCTCCATTGATATGAAAGGACTAATAAAATACAGAGACAAACCAATAACGATAGTGTAGACAACCATGTGTTAAATGGGGAACCTAGCAAATAGTATCTATAAATATCATGAGCCCAGTTGCACATACGTAGACCAATATGTAGCGTCGGCCACTCCCATGGTTTCGAAGCTAAATTATCATATTTGTCTTCATCGGGAATTAATGCATTATTTGAAGCAGCCATCGCAAAATTTATCAAAATAAAATCAGTCCAAAACTTCGATTTTGGTGGAACGTAATCATCTTCGATATCTAACTTATCATTCCAATGGTCTTCAATATTCCACCACGTTGATTTGTCACGTCTAGACCAAGAATTTTTACATACAATCTCTGATTGTTTAAAACCCCAACCAGGATAAGAAAATCCGGTTGATGCTAAATAACAACCTAAATCTTTATGTCTTAACCTGAAGAACGTAGATATAGGATGAATTTCATCCTGAGTCTCATCATGAAATTCTGGATTATTTGACTTTAACTGTTGTACAATTTCAACAACCCAATCATCTCTTGAATCTCCACCTTCGTCGGTGCCATAACCTGATACTTCAAAATTACCTTGAGATATGTGTGAAGGGACATCATGAGAATGTAGATTTTTTTTGGTACTTTTATGGTTCAATCTCACGATGTCACCATCCCTTACAGACATCATCTTCCCATTTACGGTTTTGTTATTTGAATCGAAGTGTATTCCACTATCTCTAGAGAACTTAAATATCCAATTATTATTCTCATCGGAATAGCCATAGCCAGTAATTTGATTTTGAAAAGAGCCTACGGGATATGTTTGAACGTGTGAATGTAATAAATTTGGACTTAATCCATGAGATCGAATGGTAACCTCTGACCCATACATTACAGTTCTTGGACTATTTTGTATTTGGGTCCCTTTAAGATTTATTTGGAATAATGAGTTAGTCGATGAATCGCCTGTTCCTGATTTATATAATAATGAGAAGTGTATTTTAAAACAGTTCATATAAACCAAAAAAGGTATAACAATCAAATGTATAACTCTAATTAGCCAGTGCTTATAATATTGCTTTCTTGAAAGATTAACATCACAAGAAAGTGCCCACAATTCTGCAATTGTATATAATCCTACAATTACGGTAATAAATAACCCAACCCATTTTACAGAACATACACAACCAATATTAATTCCAGTTAAGAACATCCAGATTGACCATTGTGGAGTAAAAGGTTGGTTTTTTAAAGTATATACTTTAACCATACAGGCAAAAGTAGTCATTGTGAAAAATAGTAACATTGAATCTAACAAAATAAATTTTGATAAAGCAATATATGATAATTCTAAAGTGACCATTGTCGATACCAGATATACTGATAGAAGATTTAAGCCCATCCATTTGGCTGTATAATACGTTACTGGGGCACATAAAGCACCGAACACTGCATTAAACTGTCTCATGAATTTGAAATTAACACCCTCTGGGTATTCAGTATTCGAATCAAAATCGAAATTACCATCAAATCCAGCAAGCCATTCACTTAAGGCAATCAACATTTTACCCAGAGGAGGATGAACGTCGTGATAAAATTCATGTTTGATATAATATGAACCAAACTTACCAAAATGTGCTTCATCCCAAACAACGGTTCTATTTCTATCTATTCCATAAAATCTGACTACAAATGCTACAATTGTTATTGTTAATGGACCCAATATTGGTTCTATCCTCTTTAATATTTTCTTAAAATTTGATCCTTCACTTCTATGAACCAAATTATTCTTCTTATCATCATTTTGGTCTATCTCCAGTTTTGTATTGTCCAACTTAGTATTTCTTTTTGTAATGTTTGAGCCTTCATTATGGTCTTCAAACCCTGAAATCTTATTGTCCATTATATACTTTAAAACCAAATGGTAATGAACAGAGAGAAACGTGCAAAAAATAAAAAATGTTCACTAACTCAGTTCTTGATCTGTTAAATGTCGATCTTCTCCCAACACCAGATTTCAAACAACAATTAGGAGACTATTAATATTAATTGACATTACCTTTAAATTAGTATGGATAACGAGTAGATACCCTTATATTTGTAAAACTTCTAATGATATTAAGTCATCTATTGTTTAAAGATTTTTCAGTTTATCATTAAAGCATCTTTTCTCTTTGGATGCATACATGGAAAAAAGTTCGGCCACGGCCGTTTGTTAAGAACTGTTTACACACATTAGAGTGATTGATATCATAGATACCTTTGTCGATGATCAAAGGCAACTAACTTCTGTTGTAGAACCACATGGTGGCCTTTGATTAAATGTTTTAATGATCAAGACTATAAATGATTATTTCTTGTGTCCATGAAGGCTACAACTTTATATCAAGTATAATTTCTGTTTTTTTGATGTTGTTGTATTCAAAGGCACGCTAAAGTGTATAAAGAATATCTTTTTACAATTAGAAAAGATAAATGTCATTAAGAAATGATCATTACACAATATTGTACCTAATTTAGAATCAGTAATAAGCAATTGAATGTTGAAATCTAATAGTTTCAATTAATTGATCATCGATCTTATCTCAATGCATCATATGAGAGATATTTAAGTTGAATCTCTTAAGTTGTATTTATGAGAATCCCTAAATTATGTTATTTTGATAATATGTTGTAAAGTTTTATCTTAAAGACCCGTGTTGTTCTGATTGACAGATAAGCAAACTTTATTAATTTAATTAATGGTTGCTTAAATTGACACCAGTAAGTACTTTTCTTTTTAAAAGTTATGTGAAGTGTCTCACAACTATAATATCGAATTAAAATGGGCGTCTCATTATGTGAAAAATGCTCTCGGCCGAGAAACATGATGATTATTTTGTTAAACAGTTTATATTCACATGTCGGTAAAGATAATATGAACAATATTCAAATAAAACAGTGACGGTAATTATCCATAAGTGCATTTGTTGTAATTCCAGATATACTATAAGTTTCTTTAAAATGATATTTTAGTTGATTCTAATATCAAATATTATTTTCATATGGAACAGAAAATGATTTAATCTATTGATTAAAACTAATAATCGATAAAGGGATTAATTGGTTTAGTTGCATTTTTCTGATTATGCCTGGTAATTATAATTAAGGGAGTTTAAATAAGGAAATGACATTTAGTTAATATTGATATGATTAAAGGAGTTCTAAATTATTAACCATGCAACTAAAAGGTTATACAAATTATAGACGTTTTTAAATTAAACCTTGGAGCTTGAAATTTTCCAATAAGTATAAATAGAGTTGATATTTTCAACAAATAAAAATTAATTTGATCTCAACTGTTACTCATTGTTATTTTTCGTTTAATTTTATATCTAAAATTCAGTTATAAGATAATAACACCAAGCAAATTAAAAATAATTAACTAGTTTTTTTAATTATAAATTTTCTTACACAGAACTACTTTTAAAAAAAAAATGTCATCTACTGTTACTGAAACTCCAACTCAACTACAAGTCTCTAGTGGACCAATCAGACATGCATTATCTGATGTTGTCAAGACTGAAGACTGGTCTGACTTCAAATTCACGCCAATTACTGAATCCACTGTCTCCCGTGCCATGACCTCTCGTTACTTTAAGGATATGGACAAATACGCTGTTGCCGATGTTATTATTGTTGGTTGTGGTTCCTCTGGTTTATCTGCAGCTTATGTAATTGCTAAGAATAGACCAGACTTAAGAGTTGTTTTAGTTGAAAGTTCATTAGCCTGTGGTGGTGGTGGTTGGGTTTCTGGTCAATTATTTAGTGCCATGGTAATGAGAAAGCCATCCGATTTATTCTTGAAGGAAGTTGGTATCCCATACGAAGATGAAGGTGATTACGTTGTTGTCAAACATGCTGCTTTATTTACTTCAACAATGATTTCTAAAGTGTTACAATTTCCAAATGTTAAATTATTCAATGCTACCGCTGTTGAAGATTTAATAACTAGACCATCTGGTAAAGGTGGTGACTCAGTGACTGTTGCTGGTGTTGTCACTAACTGGACTTTAGTTACCATGAATCACGACACTCAAAGTTGTATGGATCCAAATGTTATAGAGTTAGCTGGGTATAAGGAAGATGGTTCTCGTGACCTTTCTCAAAAGCACGGTGTTATCTTATCAACCACTGGTCATGATGGTCCATTTGGTGCCTTCTCCGCCAAAAGAATTGTCTCAATCGATAACACCAACAATTTGAAAGGTATGAAAGGTTTAGACATGAACAGGGCTGAAGCTGACGTCGTCAAAAATGCAGGTTCTTATGCAGGTGTCGACTCCATGTACTTTGCCGGTATGGAAGTTGCTGAATTAGCTGGTTGTAACAGAATGGGACCAACATTTGGTGCCATGGTTGTTTCTGGTGTTAAAGCAGCTGAAGAAATCTTAAAGCATTTTGCTTAAATTATCAGTAGTTAATGTTCGTTTATATCAATGTTAAATTATGGATATGTCGTTTACGAAAATATATACTCTAATAATAAAATTATTTTATTACTATTTTTTGATTGTTCTTTTGTTTATGTATTTATTACTTTTATTTCTTAATAGTTACAAAATTTAAAACTACGGATTGGGGCAGCTTCTTTGAATCTGATACAATTCATCAAAGATGACTTATAACGTTTATCTTGATATTTCTCGTAAATTAAAGATAAATACCACCATATTTCGGCTGAGAAATGAGCTTCAATTTTATGACTTGTGGCATCTTCAAGTAAAAATTTTAATCTACCTAATGTAGCGGATATATCTTTTTCATTTGCAAATATATTTTTTGAAAGGGCATCCTCCTGTTCTTCATTACTTTTCAAAAAGTAATATTCTTTATTTAAAGTTGGCGATTCTAAACTGTTATCAGCGTCAGTGACAATTTCTGCGAGACCTAGTAATGCATCTAAATTATATTTATCATAATGTAAAACATATTCAAATTCTTTCAAAGCTTTCTTTCTAGAGTGTTTGGCTAGGAAAAGGTTACCTTTAGCAATATTGCAAGTTAAATTCTTAAATTTGTTAGTCACATTAAGAGCCTCTGTAATGGCATCATTTACTTGGCTTAAATATTCTTCATTTGCATTCATATACATATTAGCAGCAAAAATCCAAATAGACTGTAGTAAATATTCTTTACTTTGGGAGAACTCAGGGCCTAAATTATATGAATGATCAGAATCCTCCGGAAATAATGTGGAGTACATCTCTAGAATATCAGGTAATAATTCTAAAGCTTCCATTGTGCCAAAATTTTCCTCCACAATACTTAGTTGAGTCATCTGTAATTGTATGTATTGCCATCTATCTTCGACAGTTAATTTATTTTGTTCTGAATTAATTTTCATTGCCTCTAAAACAGAGCATACAATTTTAAAAGAAGTTTCTTTATCTTCGTCAATTGCAGATGTACATAGAGCTAGTAAATGCCACGATTTATAATGTTCAGGAAATTTCTCTAAAGTGACTGCTTTTAGAAATGCGGTAGCAGGCTCCAGTTGCCTTTGTTCAGCCAGATTGAATGCATATAAAAATTCTAACTCTGATAATATACTAGGTTCCTTATTGTTTATTAAGCAAATGGAATTTGCTAAATATATTGCTAAATTATCAGATAAGAGGTATTCCAATTTATATTGTCTAATCTTGTATAATATTTTCCAGGCGTTTAATAACACTAGCTTAACATTGCTAGGTAAATTTAATTTTGAGGACAACTTGGTCCAATCTAAAGCATCATTATTATCAATAAAATTTAGATTATTTTGTTCATAAACGACCTTTAACAAATTAGATAAAACAATAGATGTGTCATCAAACTTGAAAATATTACCTATATCACTTGTTGAATCATTAGTTAGGTTTAATATGGAAGCATGGGCATCGATTAAAGAGATTACATCTTTATGTACTTTCATATCATTATCATCTTGTAATTCGACCTCCTTGTTAGAATATTTTGTAAAATTAGCGTAATTTAGTATTGCTTCCTTCTTATCATTTCCTGTCTCCCCAAATTTAGAAAAATAAACAAAGGCAGTTTTAGCTACTGGTTTACTTTGGAAGGTCAATGCAATTGATGAAATCAAGAACTGTTTCCATTTAGAAGAAACTTTTTTTGTTTTTCCATCTTTAAAGTAATAATTTAAGAATACTAAAAATTGTTCCAGTTCTTGGTTATTTTGTTCTTCAGCGTCAGGGAACTTAGCTTTGGAAATTAAGTCGTTACCAATTGACAATAAAAAATCATCTAATTTTATATTTCTGTTATTTTTATAGATTTGAAATGCAATATATGACAACAGGCCAATAGATAATGGAGAGCTCTTCTTAAATGAAGAGAAGAATGATTTAATATCGTCATTAGAATTAGTCCTCAACTGTTCTATTATTAATTGGAGTAAGGAAATAGTTAATCCATTCGACTCGCTTGGAAGCTCATTATTTAGAATAGACAACAATTTATTTTTGTACAATAATAATTCTTTATCTTCCTGAGTTTTCGTTTCATAAAATAAACTTTCTAACTTTAAATAAGTATCAAATTGTTCGTAGTCTTTGGTGTTAATGATGATGGCATTTGATTTTTGAAAGAAATTTTTTGAATCCTCAATTTGATTGATGTGAAAAGAAATCGAACCCATACAGTTAAATAATATCTTCTCAAGTAAATTTCTAACAGGTGAATGACGACTGATTTTATTGAATAATTTTTCACAGTCATTTAATAGAACGTTGGCAATATTGGCTTGAATCTCAATTTTATTAGAATTGTTCTCAACTAAATTGGTGCATGTCTGACCATAAATATGATAATGTACACGAAATTGTAAAGTTAGTACATTGTTTAAATCATTTTCTTCAGACTTAAATATATTTGCCCCAAGCAATCTTGACGATAAAGTATCAGCAATAGAGAACATTGGTATACTTCCCAACTGCGTATTAATGATGATATGTTTTTTTATTCTTATTTTGTTTACCAATTGACTAATTACGATAAGTAGTTTAGAGTAAGTAATAAAAAGTATGTCTAAAATATAATAGGTTACAATCAAACTAATTGTAACAAAGACATAAACATCATGGATTATATTCAATCGATAATTCCAATTATTAGATATTCTTATTTTTCACATTTTCTTTCTAATTCAATATGTTATAGTAATGGATTTTTTACCCATTACAATTATTGTCTTGCTACAAAACTTTCCCGAAATGCTAAATGGTAGCACTTGGTCAAACACCAAAACATTACAACTAAGATTCCTCAGTAATAACAAAAATACTCACGTGATATATAATACTTGAAAGAGTATCAACAGAATCCTGTAAGCTCAGTTTTTAACAACATAATGGACGTTGTGACATTGGCCATTAGTTGGTATGTTTTATGGATACAAACATATCAAAAGTTGAAAACATTATAATCATTCTATTAATCTTTTTTTGGTTTTTTTGGTAATTAAATAAAAACCCTTTAGTCAGATGTTGACTAGCTCAGCTTATTGACTCCTTACATCTAAAATGACAATAAAGATAGTAAAAGCATCGATGTCAAATATCAAGCAACCAATATTAAACAACACCTTAACGATACAATTAATAAGCTCTCAATTATTTTGTATGAATATGTAATTCAATAAATAAACACAATCATCTATACTTATTAACATTTTATATGTTTCTAACCATCCAAATCGTTGCAAGTGCTATGATCATACACCACAGATAACCATAAAATGTCTATTATATAAATAGGTGAACATGAACTATTTTAAAAAGTAATAAAATAAAATCTCTAAAGAAATGGCACTTTTTATATCCAAAGACTATGGTTTCAGAAACAAAGAAAGCTTATTCTTTATATACAAAAAATTTAACCGCGGAGGGTTCGAATTGAAAACCTTAGCATTAAGATACTGTCTACAAGTATCTTCTTTTTAATGCTCATTACAAAGAAGATATAGCACTTATATATTGATGTATATTGATACTGTTATTTGCATGTATATATTTATAGATATATATATGTAAGTGTGGTGAGGCACGATTAGCTTTCAGTTGAGGTATTCCATATCATAAGATTATTTCTTGGCAGATTCACCATTTGCGGTACCTTCAGGTTTCTTCTTCTTCTTTGCAGAATCAATGATTTCCATCTTCACATTTTTTAAACCTTTTTCTTCCAACATGCCTTGGATGTATTTTTGGACTTCTTCTAAAACATCACCTTGAATGACAATTTCATCTTTCTTTTCAGCATTCTTAGATACTGAGCAACCAGTAGCAAATTTAGAAGCAAAAGTCTTAGCTAGTTTTTTCATATCAACTTCAAAAACTTCTAAACCAGATATAGCCACAATGGACTTTCTCTTGGTTCTAGCTTCTCTTTTGATGACAACTTTGGAAGATAGTTTCTTAGCCAACTCTCTTTGTTCTCTATTTTCTTGTTTAGCTTGTAATTTCTTTAAATCTTTTTCCAACTTTTCTTCTCTTTCACCACCAATAGAAGATTCAGCTAAGTTCTTTGCAACACCGGCAACTTCTTCATCACCTACCTCTTCGTTACCGTACAATTTCTCAAATAAATCTTCATGGTTCTCTTTTAACCACACTTTACAACGTTTTAATTTACCAGTAAACTCACAGTATTCTGGTGGGAAAGTACAAACACCACAATAAACGACTTCTTGTAACATAGTATTAATGTAATAAACTAGACTTTTCGGTAAATATATTCCTATTGGATATCAACGTGTTTATAATGAAATGACTTTTCAATATACACTAATGCAAAACTATCTTAAAAAAAATTTATTGAAATTTAAGAATAATACAAAGTTATAACTCTTGATTAGATATAACCACAGTTTATAACAATTGAATTGACCTTGGCAATTAAAGTTTTAAAATTTCAGTTCATATTAAAATTAATTAATTGAAGCTCTGTGAATATTTTTTTTTTTTTTTAATTCGATGTGGAATGAAAGGCTTTAAAAGTTAATAATGAAAGAATCAAAAAAATACAAAAAATTAAAATAAAAATACAAAAGATGTTTTAAATGATTTAATTTTAATCTTGTGTTCTCATATTAGATATAAATTCAAAGTCTATAAAATTCATATTCAATTCTTTAAATATAAAGGAACTGAGCCATTGGATATAGTTACAAATCATAATAGATAATCTAGAATTTCCATCCGTAGGATATTAGCTAATTGTGATAAAACTGTTTCCTAAAATAGTAGGAATCCTTCTCATATAATATTGAAGAAAAAGAAGTTGTATTCGAATCTCACCAGAATAGAAGAAGTCTAAGAATATTATATTCTGAATTCTGGATGTCTGATCAAGTTGAAAGAAAGAAATCTTATAGATGGGCAAGTGCCTCACAAACTTCGTATAACGGTGAAGATTGGAATAGCAGCAGTGGTGAAGAAGAAGAGGCAAATGTTGCTCAAAAAGATCGTCAAAATAATAAAAAGCTTCCGACACTTCCCAAGTTGAATTATTCAGATAAAAAAGGCGATATTGAAAATAATAAAGAGATTAAGGAAGATATTTCTAATGCTCTCAACGATAATGACGAAAATTCAACTCCTATTATTCATCAGAGTCCATCCCCTATGTTTTTGAAAAGAAATCCAAGCAAATCTGTAAACACTGATTTAGATAATTTGATGGTTCAGATTTCTAAAGAAATGACACCTGAAATCCCCCAAGCTGGTGAATTCGAAGCTGCAAAGAATAATTCTGTATCTGAAGGTGAGGAAGATGGGCATGTTCCAAAAGAATATTTTTTGAAAAGTATTTCTACAAACACTATAGATGAGTTCTCTAATTTAAATGATGGAGATGGCGGTGATGATATAATTAATGATTTCATTAATAATGAAAATGACGATGACAGTCAAGATTCACTAGTAGTTTATGAAAAGCTATCTGATGTTGTTGATCCTGCTCAAATTAGCAATGATGACCATACAATAAATAACAGTGATATTGACAATGATGATGATGATGACTATATAGTTTCTGAAACGGGATATTATTCTTCCGTTGCTGAAACCAAAACAAAGGAAGGTGGAGATACTGAAGTAACAGAAAGCATTTCCACAAAGTCGGAGATAATCATGGAACATTCATCTTCTAAAATTGAATCAGACACCAAAGTTACAGGTACTGAATTGAAACTAACGGAGGACACTAAAGATGAAGATGAGATAAGTTCGCCTTCCTTAGGTGCTATTGAAAATAATAAAATTGCAGAGTTGAAAAAAGATACTGCTCCTGATAATATTGATGATGTCGGTGACCTCGATAATATTGATGATGATGAAAATATGAAAAAAGATGTCAAGAGCTTTGAGGATACAGAAACAGATGAACTTTCTTATACCGAATCGATTACTACATCTCCTAAATTAGCCGATACAGAAGCAATTGAAAGTATTCAAAATATTGACGAGAATGAAATAGAATCTTTTAAAAAAAGTGAGAGTATAAATACAAAAAATACTGATGATGACGATTCTTTAATAGCTAAATCTGCTGAAGATGATATTGAGACATCTGTTGAAGATGTAAATGCCAGTTTGAATATAAAAGTTAAGGATTCATCATCCATTAATTCAGCTAATACTCAAGATAATGAATCAAATGACTCTACAGATGATGTACCATGGAAACCTGATACAGAAGCATTTAGATCTGGCTTTGTTCAAGAGACAGATGAACGAAAAGTTCCAGAAGGTTATGTTGTAGATGAGAATGGTGACTTAGTTGATTTAAATCCTTCTGGTATGTCACAAGGGGCACCATCCACGTATACGAGAAATCAAGAGAGCGTTTGGGAAGCCTTTCCTTCTGAAAATAGCGATGATATCGCAACAATAAGGGACACTAAAACTTTATATGATAATAGTACACTTTACAATGTTCCTGGTTTAATAACAAATAATACTAACATGCCCCCACTGCCTGAAAATGCAAAAGAGATAACTACACCAGCAAATAATCTGGCTAATAATTCGGATCTAGATATCAGCATACTTCAAATAGATAGACAAATACCAAATGTTGACTTGAATAAAATTATTCGTGCGAATACTTCACATAAAATAAAATTGGAACAGTTAAGTGCTTACCAGGAAGAATTAAAAGATTATGATTCTGGGCTCCATGTTTGGATCAATCACTCATTAAAATCTTCGACTAATACAGATACTAATTTCATATTCGAAGAATATAAAGTAAGTGAACATGTGAAACATGCTTACGCCAATACGGAAGAAATAAGTCGTAAAAACACTATGATTAATACAGTGGATACCGTTACACAAAATGTTAGTCATCTAAGGAAAAAGGTTTTTTCACATTCAATTAAATCGAAAGGTATATTTGCCTCTATCGGAAAGAAAAAACTTTGAAGTTTATCAGTAAGCTTTTAAAAAGCTCAAGTGGTATATTTACTATTTATAAAGTTATATAATTATGAGTAAGAATATATAAATTAATTGCATTTATCATAACATGTTAAAAATGGTATTTTATTTTTATAAGTTTTGGTATATTCAACTTCTTGAGCATACCTATATTTTTTTCACCCCACTAGTCCTCAATACAAATTCAAAGGCAGCTAATGCGGCAGCATTTGTTGGGAATGATCTTAAGAAGCTGGGTAAGAAACCTCTAAAGAACCCTCTCCACCCTCTTAAAGTATAAATATCGCGGGCAGCTGTTCTCCATGACTTCAAAGAACCATCATATTTATCATTACAAAGAACAACCTGTTTAATAACATCACTTGGGTAGGCTGTAGTCCAGAATCCTAACGAGGCACTTAAACCACCAGCCCAAAAATTGATTGCTGGGTCACTTAATTTAGTGTTTTTCTTAAACCATCTGGTAATCAACTCATATGAACCCCACCAATAAACAAAATGAGTTCTAAATATTAAAGTACTTACTAAACCTTTATAGAGACCTCTTATTCCATTTGCTGCATAAACTTTTTTAATAACGTCAATAGGGCCTTTATATTTTGTAGTGGTAGCATCATATTGAACTTGTAGTTTTGCTTTGGCTAATTCAACGGGGGCAGCTATAAAACTGACCGTCCAACCAGACATAACACCACTTATAATGCAACCGGATAATGGGAGTGTGTCATACTCATGGTAAAAGAATTTCTTCAAAAACATTCTATAATTGTGCAAACTCCCTAATAGAACGGAGTCCATTAATATCCAACCAAATAACGGAGGAGTAAACCCTAAATACAAACCTCTGGGGCCTTGTTGTTTCAATGTCTTCAGTACACAATCTAATGGACCATTGAATCTTCCTGTACCTTGTGAAGTTTGTAATCTGACTTTGACTGTGTCGAATGGGTGACCGACCGTGTTCTTGGCAACACCAGAACACATTCCGGCAACAAAACCCATGATCCTAGAATATGTTTCATCGTCAATCAGCTTATTAACTGGTTTAAGAATTTCGGTTACGTTCTTATCTGGCATCAAAACAATATATATACAAATTATCTATGACAAATACTAATTTATCCTTTTCTTTTATTTGAATATTTCTGATTTCTTTGTGTAAATTCTTATCATAGACAACAATTCTGTAGAACATTAAATAAATGCAAAATATATTGTAAAATATATACTTAGTAAGAATAAAGAGCAACAATATAACTTGCAGGTTTAAACATAATGCAACGTTGTATAATAAGTAAACTTAAAATAAGATCTGATCTGATTTCTTTTCAAGAGTCATAATACATCTATCACCAATTGATATTTTTCGTTATTGAAAGTTTCATTTCGATTTGAAATTGCTCATCGCGAATGCCAATAAAATGCTTGGAAAATTTCTCAATTGAGTGACATTTTAATTAAAGAATGTCATAAATTGGTTTTAAAATAATGTCATTAAATTAGAACATAAGGTATGTATATCGTTATATAATTTAAGAGATAATTGTTTAAAAAAATCATAGCATCAGTTTATTGTTTTGAGACATCGAATAATTTTTGTGAAAAAAATAAGAGCTAATATAGGTTCAAGAGAGGAAATCTAAAAATATTAATTAACTTTCATTTAAAAGTGATTATGAATGTTCAAATAAAGAATACAATTTTAATAATATTTTCTACAGTTGTCAACGTTTAATACAAAATTAGTCACATTTTTATTTATTTTTTTATGTTTTTGTTCTATTTTTGTGTATTTCATAGGATTCAAATAAAAAATGAAACCAACAGTTAATAAAATAAACTTTCAGTGGGCTATACTATAAATAATATTTTAAAAAGTTCAAACAGAATAAGAAAATGATATACTCCAAAACTATCCCAGATATGCAACGCAACTTCATATGCCTTATAAATTATGAACTCACTAAACTTGGTTCAAAATATCGGTCTTATTTTAAACAAATACCTTTTCACAATTGATCTGAATCACAACTTTCACTAAATTAAAAAAAAAAAAGAGAGATCTAATAAGCGGCTTTTATCCAATTTAAAATCTACATTAGAGAACTCAATTGTGTCATACAAATATTTAAACCAAGTGACTGAGTTCAACCATTTGTGGGAACACACAAGGCCAAACTTTGCCTTCAAATCAAACGGATTGCAACTAATCCATGACCTCTAGACAACAACAACCAAATATACTTTTATAATACAATATTAACTGTTGGAATCATCGAACGACAATACATTTGATCAGTTGCTAAATAATCCAACCAGATCTGTCAGTTGCAGCATGTCAGCCTCATCGAAATTCGTATTCATTCTACAGACAAATCGCAGTATCTCTCACCTACATTGATTTAATTTTTGTGCGTTTTTGAAAAAAAAAAAAAAAACACACAGCCTGAATTGTGGAATGAAACAAATTTTATAAAGTTGAAAATTTACTGGAAGTAACATAAGAATTCAAGGAACTTAGGGAGTCATTTAAGATTTAAAAATGATTATATACTTCTAATTGGTTTTACATACTTATTCATATTCTATTTTAGTGTTATTGTTATTGTTGTTTGAATTTTATAAGATCATTATACAGCTACTTTTGCTACTTTGTTTGTGACTCAATTGCACTGTTTACAACTTCGTTTTGAAAAACAGAATATAATCAAAGAAAAGAAAAGCTTTCATCTAAATTGTTCTATATTGTGTCCAAAAATAATTGTAAATATCTAAATCTACCAACAAGTTAAGTATTTCATTATGTTACGTTCTACTTTTTCAAAGAATGTTGTACCAAGGGTCTTGAAAAGATCCCTTCATAATTCTCAAAAGGTACTAGCTGTCCAACCATTCCATATGCCAGCAATGTCACCAACTATGGAAAAAGGTGGAATTGTTGAATGGTCTGTTAAAGTTGGCGAACCTTTTTCTTCAGGGGACTTGCTACTGAGCGTGGAAACTGATAAAGCTCAAATTGACGTTGAAGCTCAAGATGATGGTAAATTGGTTAAAATATTGGAAGCTAATGGTGCAAAGGACATCCCAGTAGGAAAGACTATTGCTTTCCTAGCAGATATAGAAGATGATATGAGCACTATAGTGATACCAGAGGTTAAGGATACATCCAGTGATGCTAAAGAAGCACATTCTAAAATAACATCAGAAAAAAATGAGGTTAAAAGAGAAAGTAAGAAAATCGAGACCTCAAATGATTCAAATGAACTAAAATTGAAGGCTAATGCAACTCAATCTTTTTATCCTTCTGTATTAATGGAATTATCACTAAACAACATATCTAAGGAGGATGCACTCAAAAATATTGTACCAACTGGTCCAAATGGAAGAATTTTAAAAGGTGATGTTTTATCATATATCGGTAAAATTCCTAGAGATTCTGCTCAAAAAATTTCTTCTTTTGTTAAGAGTTTCGAAAAGTTAGATCTATCAAACATCGAAGCTATTCCACTAAAGGCCACCGAAGAATCAAAATCAGACGAATCCAATGTAACAAAACAAGAACAAATTGTAAAGGAAGACATTATTTTGACAGAAAATATTGTTTTCCATGTAAAGCCTAACGTCTCGTATAGTAAATTAAGAGATTCTTTACGTAATTATATCGATGCAGTATATCATAAAACCCATGGTGAGACATTATCCAACGTATATTCTGATTTTTATGACGAAACTTTTGAAAGTTTGCTTTCTCAAGATTCTGTTAAAGCTAGATTCAAAGTTAATTTTGAATTAATCAAGGTAGAAACAGAACCTTCAAACCATACTGATTCATATTCTAACGATATATTTGACTTACTTTCGAATAATAATCAAACTTCATTAAATCAAGTAGCTATGGAGTCGAACAAAAAAGAGACCGCAAATGACGAATACATTGTTTCTTTAAATGTTAAAGTTGAAGATACTTATAATGATGCATTACCGAAGGCTGAAAAGTTTTTAGCTCTAATGAAGCAATTGCAAATTTAATATTTCCCAAAAGTTATGGTGTTACCGAATAACAATAAATAATCACTAACGATACTGAGAAATCTATGTAATAATTATTAACAAAATGATCTCAGATGGATAAATAATAGCAATATTTTTTCGTGTATATACAGATATTTAATTATATAACAATATTAAAATTTTATGAGAAATGAATATGTAATGGCATCCTGAGTTAATATACATTTTTTGTATATTTATTGAATTAATATGCACATAGGATGATATCCAACTTTTATTTTTATTCAAATGTTAGACCTTAACTGTTAAAATGAAATAAAACCATTGTCTTCTAAATATAAAACAATTTTTTGAACGATATGTTGTAATTTATCATCTGTTCCGACAACAATGGAATTTAAGGATGCATTAGTTCCTACTGTAAAGATATTTAAAGGTTTCACAAATTGTTGATTATCCTTTGACCATTCTTCTGATATAATTAAACCGGCACCAGCTTGCACAAAGCTTCCAATTAAATCCAAACTTTCTGGTGCATTGTCATGGTTATAGACCTTATAGAATCTACCACCTTTAAATTGCAAGAAAGTTGATAACAAAGCCTGTGATAATTGATATTTATCAATATCTATACTATTTGTTAATACAATAGAAAACCCTTGGCGTGGTCTTGGTGGGTTAGATTCTCTCAAAATTTGCACCACTTCAGGGTACGAAAACCATTCTGGAATCTCCCCACCATCTCTTAATCTGTTTCTCAATTCTGTACCTGAAATATTAAGAGTTCTTGTTGTAGTTGTATCAATTTCATCTATTGGAGCATATCTGTTCTGATCTGGTAAGTAGGTAACCATTCTAAATGGGACCACTTCGATACCAAGTTCATTTTTATAAGATTCGACCAATTCTTGAGCATCGTAAGGGCCATAGAAATCTACACCTTTCGAATTTTTACCTGGACCGGCATGATCTCTTCCTACAATAAAATGAGTTGCACCATAATTTTTTCTGATGATTGCATGCCAAACTGCTTCTCTATCACCACCCATTCTCATTGCTAATGGTAATAGTGACAAAGTTGCCAAACCACTTGGGTATCTCTTGATAATTTCTTTGTAGACTCTGACACGTGTGTGATGATCGATGTCACCTGGCTTCGTTAAACCAACTACTGGATGGATCAAGATCTTTGCATTAGCACTTCTTGCGGCTCTAACAGTCAATTCTCTGTGAGCTCTGTGCATTGGATTTCTTGTTTGGAAAGCTACAACTCTATCCCATGAACAAGAGTCAAATTCCGATCTAAGTTGTCTTGGAGTTTTTCTTAATTCCAAATAGTCATAGTGAACCGGTAAAGACACAGCCTCCAAAGAACCCCCAATATAATAGTTACGTGGGTTTGATAGTAAATATTTGACAGCAGGATGTTCTGGATCACCTCTGAATACTTTTTCAGCTTCTAACTCTAAATTTGGTTTATAAATAGATTCGACTGTCAATACCGAGATCAAGATCTCGTTATCTTGAACCAAGAAGATCTTGTCTTCAATCGATAGCTTTTTAGCAAAATTTTCATCGACATCTAAAGTGATTGGCATTGTCCAAAGAAGACCATTCTTCAACCTAGAGTCATTGACCACGGATTCATAATCTTCTTTATTTAGAAAACCTTCCAAGGGAGAGAACCCCCCATTTAAAATCAATTCTATGTCACAGATCTGTCTTTCTGTCAAGTTCCAAATTCGTGAACCTGCCGAACCTGACCCGGATCTGTATTTTTTGTAATCATTTAATAATGATTCCCTTTTTGATTGATCTCTTTGGACCAAGTCTTTCAACACACCACCGTGAGGCAAACCCATTTTTGTAATTTCTTTTAGATCACTTTAAATTAATTGTATGCTTGACCTTCGTGGTTAATATAATTAGTAAGACAACAAATAAAGGAAAGAAAGTATATTTGTTTCTTGGTAAATGAAATATCTATGAGTTTATATATAATCAATATATATAATCAAGATCAAAAAAAAAGTGAAAGAAAATGTCGTCATATATGTGGTGTCATCGCTGATGACTGAAAACATAAATTTATGACACCACAATATTGAATATCACGTGCCATTATTCATTGCATACCCCCCTTAGCCCTGACATAAATAAAACCTATCACGTGCCACCGCCATCCAAGAAAACATTACCCGAAGACCACTTGCACACAACAAAATGAAAAAGTCAAACCGACGTATATAATGATGTGTGTTGTAACGGATCACTTTTTTTAACAATTTATGATATAAGAGATGAGAGGATACAAAAAAACAAAAAAACAAAAAAACCATTAGTAATTTAGGGCACCATCAGTTATTTTACATACAAAACAAAACAAAAAAGAAGAAGTAGATAATTTTTTATTAGAATGGCCCATTCCCCTTTTTTTTATTTTTTTTTATTTTGATTAAAAATTAATTTTATTGCATAGTACAGAGAGATGAGAATACAAAAAAAAATTAATGCAAATAAATAAAACCAACTTCCACAAAAATAACCAAAAATAACCTTACCACAACCCAACTTCCAGTAAATTTACACTCGACAAGTTTGCCAACAATCATTTAAAAGGATAAAAAGAAGAAACGAGAGAGACCAAGGGAGAAAAGGGGAGATATATCATATCAAATCTTTTTCTCAAAAATATCATCATAATCAGAAAAATTAGTGGAACCCATCACAATATATTAGACGAATCCTTTGCTAACGCTGGAAGATTCTTTTTTTTCTCTCTTCAGAAAACAACAGAACAAACAGAAAGTAACGCATAGATAATTGCAGAAAATTTCTTTTCTTTTATTCACGTTTTTTTTCTTGGATCGTGTCGTGTGTGTGTGTTTTTAATCAATCGAAGGGCGCGTGTACGGGCACCGTTTTGGTTCTCTGCACACGTTGCAGTACCAAACGGGAGACCTACCTACATACATACACTCTCTGACGTATTTCGTTATAAGATCGATCTTGAATATTCTTGTATTCTTGTACGGCGTTGATTCACCGAGAAAGTTACAAAACAAAAAAAACACCGCGTTTGTTCCACACACAGAGGTTCTTCTGTTGGAATTGGAGAAATAAATATTTCTCAATTAATGGAATTTCACACAAACAAACAAACAAACAAACAAACAAACAAACACTATACAAACAAACACTATACAATAATAAAAAGAAAAATAAATTGATTATTAACGAAAAAAAAAAAAAGGTTAATAATCAATTAATTATGTACAATACTATTAAGTATTATTAACTATTAACTATTAACTATTACTATACTAAATTTCTAGAAATTACTCGAAATGTGTTTTCTTCCACTTTATAATTATTATTTATTATTTATTGAGAAAAGGGCTCTCGAGTTGTCTCTTTTCTTAACAAACCCATTGAGAGTTAATTATTAATTTATTTATTTTATCGAAATTATAATTTCGAATTCTTAAATTATCATATTATCATATTAACAAGAATAACCATTATTTTTTTCATTGAATTTAATAATACAAGACTTTATAGTTATACAATGTTGTCATAATACTCTCTGCACTTTCTCTAATGCATATTTTGTTTGACAACATTATATTCATTTTAAGAACACAAGAGAAACCAAAAAAAACTTCTCATTTTATTAAAGATCACATATACAACAGTAGTTGTATCCATTTTTTTAATCTCTAGTTAATAACAAGTTATTGGAATCCTCCATAAGAATTCCCCATTCTACAATTCAATATTCATTTATTTTAGAAAATTTTTTATTTCTCTCTTAATTCATTTCATTTTAATTTCAAAATGAATTTTTTTCTTCTTTTTTCATTTAATATATAAAGACTTGATTAATTCATTTCAAATTACATATCTTCTTGTATTTTTTTTTCATTTTACTCTCTTTATCTATATATTTATATATAATTATTTTTTTATAGTCTTCTTCTATATTCACACTCAGAAGACCAAAGGGACATTTAGTTTCAAAACAAACAAACACACAAACAAACACAATTCACAATGGTTAGAGTTTCTATTAACGGTTTCGGTAGAATCGGTAGATTAGTTATGAGAATCGCCCTACAAAGAAAGGACGTCGAAGTTGTTGCTATCAACGATCCATTCATCACCGTCGACTACGCTGCTTACATGTTCAAGTACGACTCCACCCACGGTAGATACCAAGGTGAAGTTACCTACGATGACAAAAACATCATCGTTGACGGTAAGAAGATCGCTGTCCACCAAGAAAGAGACCCAAAGAACTTACCATGGGGTGCTTCTAACATTGACATCGCCATTGACTCCACTGGTGTTTTCAAGGAATTAGACACTGCTCAATTCCACATTGACGCTGGTGCCAAGAAGGTTGTCATCACCGCTCCATCCGGTACCGCCCCAATGTTCGTCATGGGTGTTAACGAAGACAAATACGCTGGTGAAAAGATTGTCTCCAACGCTTCTTGTACCACTAACTGTTTAGCTCCATTAGCTAAGGTCATCAACGACAACTTCGGTATCAAGGAAGGTTTAATGACCACTGTCCACGCCACCACCGCCACCCAAAAGACTGTCGATGGTCCATCCCACAAGGACTGGAGAGGTGGTAGAACTGCTTCTGCTAACATCATCCCATCCTCCACCGGTGCCGCCAAGGCTGTCGGTAAGGTCTTACCAGAATTACAAGGTAAGTTAACCGGTATGGCTTTCAGAGTCCCAACCGTCGATGTCTCCGTTGTTGACTTAACCGTTAACTTAGCTAAGGAAACCACTTACGATGAAATCAAGAAGACCATCAAGGCTGCTGCTGACGGTAAATTAAACGGTATCTTAGGTTACACTGAAGATGCTGTTGTCTCCTCTGACTTCTTAGGTGACTCCCACTCTTCTATCTTCGACGCTGAAGCTGGTATCCAATTAACCCCAACTTTCGTCAAGTTAGTCTCTTGGTACGATAACGAATACGGTTACTCCACCAGAGTTGTTGACTTAGTTCAACACGTTGCCAGTGCTTAAATCAACTATTTATAATTAAAATTTTAACTTTATTATATAACTTTATGATTTTTTTATACATTTACTAAATAGTTTTTTTATACACAAATTTTAATGAAATGTCAATTGTTTCCAAAAAAAAAAGTATTATTATATTATTATTATTATTAATATTTTTCTAAATGATAGAAATCGACTTCAACTAATTATACATAATATAAATTAGATTAATAGTTTATTAGAAAATAATATCCTATATAATTGCATAACCCGAAGCATAACTCACACTGCTATCATTAACATCATTAACTCTTGAACTTTGTGAATAACTAGGCCATTTAAAACTTATTTTATTGTGATCTTCACCAATTAATTCAATTATTTTTAGAATTACTTGAATTGGTTTCGTACCACATACCGTATTCCCTGAAATTTCGATATAATTTTTCCAATCCTTATATTTCTCATTATTATTTGATTCATCCAATAATTTCATACCGAATTTATCAATTATCATTATTGACTCCCAAATTTTAACTTCACGATGTAAAGATTTGCTTCTTGATGTCAACATCTCAATCTCAGTTTGCTCATCTAAAGAATCCCTTAATTCGTCAGTACTGCCAACATAACCAGTGTATTGGAACCTACGACCCCAATGACAAAAATCACTACTAATAATAAATATTGTTTCAGGATTTTTGAATTCTTCCAACAGGACTTGAGAGACTTTATGATCAACTTCTTCGCTGTTATGCGATACAATCATTGGCACGATTTTTATCTCTTCTATTGGAATATTTCTAAATTGTAAAGTCTTCACCAACATTGGAAATTGCATCTCCAATGAATGTTCTGCAACATCGGTTTCACTATCCATGTACTTGAACAAATTCTTTTCAATCTTATTATGAATCAACATATTCTCAATGAATTCAGTATCAATGTTCAAATTACCCAAAGGAGTTTCAATCGATGGAAATCCACTAACAAATATGTGGTTTTTAAAATAGATATGGTGAGATGGCCCCATTATTATGATTCTCTTCACATTATCATTCAAGTCAAGGGAAGCATAAGAATGTGCCATGGTTGAACCACAATATTTATAGCCTGCATGAGGAGAAATAGCTACCCTTGAACCTTTCTCTAAATTCACTTTCTTGCTTGCATTGCTTATATACTGTGTTAGTTCTCTCTCCAAAACAGTTGCGTTATCAGAGTACCATGATCCTGAATGTGTTGCCGGTCTTGACATTGGACTTATCTATATCTTTTCTTCTAGTATATTGATTATAAGGTGGTTTATATTTGTAACAAGTCACAAATACTTAATTTTTGATTCATACTTCATAAACTTGTTGTGAAAACTTGAAAATGGATAAGCCTTTAAATGTTATATTAAGTGTCTATAATAGAATAAAATTAAATATATATACCCCATAATTGTAATAACCTGAAAAAAAAAAAAAATAAAATTATGAAAACTTATATCTCCTTAATTTTTATAATGATCCCTTCACGTTCTTAAAAACTTAAAATTTGAATATTTTTTTTGAGCCTTTAGTTCATAAAAAGGTACTTTAGTTAAGAAACTCACAAAATATGTTGGTTCTTGGCACTTAGGAAGAGTTTTAATTATGGTTGAGAAAACATATAGAAATGAATAACTTATTAAATAAAGAAAATAGTACATATTGATATAATTTATCATTTTTATTTTTTAATTTTATTTCGAAGTGTTTTATTAATTATAAAGACACATTGTAAGGGCAAGTTTAGTTTGAAATTGTTTCAAAATATCTATTCCAGAACATAGTACTTCAATTTTTTTACTCTTATAGGTATTTAAGACAATGTAAATACTGCATGACTTAACATAATTAAACCTTTAAAATTTTGTATTGCGTATTTTTTTTATTTTTTCAATTATATAATATTCATAGTTTTCTTACAAATTAGTATTACTTAATCTTGATCAAATTCATCTTCAGAATCATCCTCGGAATCACTTCTATTATCTAATTCCTTACTTTCCAATAAAGCTTGCAATTCAGCATCCTCAGTTGCTGTGACAGATTTTGGTGCCGTTGTGACATTAAAGACACCGTCGTTTTCTAATATAACTTGATTAATTCTCACTAAAGCTTTTTCTAATAACTCGATACCTTTTTGTTTATCTAAGGCTTGTGTAGTAATGACATATAATGGAGGAGCCACCAATTTAACTTTTACTTGCATTTGCTCAGTAGATAAACTTTCGGCTGCTTTTAGAGCTTTTTTAATGGCATCGATACCTTCGTATCCAAAACATGACACTTCAACGTCCGCTCTAATCTTAACTGCTTGTGGAGTTAACTTTTTAGAGATATAGTCCTTCAATGCATCAAATAATTCCTTTGATGGAGGTACGATGCCATCCCAGATTGAGTCATCAATGATCGACATTTTAAAAGCTTCATACGCATGACCGTACTGTTGACTTAATGGCCATGCAATAGTTTCATACAATTCTTCTAATGGAATTTGGTATTTTTCAGAACAAAATCTTAAAATGGATTGAACACTTTTTGATTTTTGATATTTTTCTTCACATTTTATAATATCTTCAGCAGATACCCTACGCTTGGATAAATCAATATAACCTTTTTCTTTATCAACTCTTAAAACAACAACTACATCATTTTTACCGACACCAATCAGCTATTGGAGATCTAATACGTCTACGAGATAGTTCACTCAAAAGTATCATACCTTCAATGTTGTCATACTCTAATAGTTTGACATAGGCACCCATTTCGGCGATTTGCTGAACGTTGACCATGACAATGTCATCAACTTCAGGAAATTTATTTTTATAAAATCTACAATGAGAATTTACCATACTTTCTTTTGATTCGTTGTATTTTGAACTATACTTTTAGCAATATAATACTACCTCCTATACTGCTCTGATCGAACAAATAGAATAATCTTTAAATATATATGAATATGAATCGTTAGTCATGCAACTTGAATACAAAGACAGTCATAATTTTTTATAACTAATATAGAAATCTATTCAATTTGTAATATAGCAATCAAAATGAACCAAAGATATATATTTACAATAAGAAGGCATGACTAATTGTAATCAATTGTTTAAGCTAATCAACTAACTTTAGTAGAAGACTAAATAAAAATATTGAGAGCTTCTTAGGCTGAAATCATCTTTCCCTTAGACAATATATCTCTTACTCATCGATATTTTTTAAACAATATGAAAAATTCAGCGATGGATAGCTGATAAACCCAAAATTTTGACGTATTTCATCAAGAAAGCGTCGTAGAGAATTTATCAAATTCCAATTTCTTGCAACTTTTTGGAAATTTCCACAAAATAAAAGATAAATACTCACTTGCATGATGTTTTTACAATCCATAATCGATAAAAAATAGATGGTTTTATAATTATGTTGATAATATTTAATATGCAGATGCAGTTGTACTGTTAAATTAAATTAAAATAATTTACAAGTGTTATAATTACTAATATATCATAGTGCAGTGATATTGAATAGCCTAACATTTACTTTATGTGAGGCAAGTTCCTTGAAAAATATTAGATTAACTCAATGCACAATATGTATATATTTATTATCTCTACAAATTTATTTTGAAGTATCACCATGATAAAGAGTTAAAACTTTATTGGGACTGAACAGTTGAAGAAATTAATATGATCAATTATGACAGTTTTTTTGTTTACTTCAAAATTTAATTTTAATGTTGAATAATCTTTCAAATATTCAGCACCAAATTTTCCATATCTTTTGAAATATGTTCATCTCTTTTAATTCAGCCCTTTCTTCAGCAAGTTCTTGTTTTAATATTTCAATATCTTGTAGTTTTCTTCCTTGGGTTAAATCAAGGTCTTCCAATGGTATCAATAATTGCCAGTTTTTAGTATATATTTTATGCCCAACATAAAAGACAATTAATATAATGACCGATAAGTAGCCTTCAAAAAATGCTTCTGCGTCTGCACCTGATTTCCCAACAGGGAATAATGAGACCTAAAAACATGAAATTAAAACTAATACCAAAATAACGGCACCGTACCAAGAACCTAGAACACCTGTAAATGAAATGTATGGCAATTCTTCAAAATTTTTACCTTGAACTTTCATGGCGCTTCTAAATCTGATATGTGCTATATTAATACCGATCCAGGTGAATAACGTAGATAAACCAGAAATTGCAGACAGCCAAAGAAAAACCTCTTCTTGTTTATCAGATGCCGCAATAAATGATAGTAAACCAAATACCATTGTTGCAAGGATTGAATATAAGGGTCTACCTCTTTTATCAACTTTACCAAAAATTTTAGGTAAAGCATCTGTTAAGGCCATCGACACCATCACTCTTGAACAAATATAAACACTACTATTTGCCACAGATAAAAGAGCAATTAAAATAATTGCGTTCATTAATGATGGTAAGCCTTTGATACCTGCATTTTCGATAGCGATAACCAATGGAGAAGATGCAGCATCAACAGAACTTGATCCACTCAATAGCCTTTCATCATTGTAAGGGACTAAAATACCGATCAGGGTCAAAATACTAATATATGAGAATGTAATGACCCAAAAGGCACGTTTAGTGGCCGTTGGAATAACCTTTCTTGGGTTTTTACTCTCTGAAGCTGAGACAGCCGTCATTTCAACACCTGAGTATGAAAAGGCTGCTGTGACAAACACAGAACATAGACCTTTGAATCTCGAGCCAGCAGAGTCACCATTAAATGCACCTGGATCCTTCCAGTTTTTACCACCTATATAACCACCAGTTGGCCCACCACCTACAGCCAGGACGATCCCTAGAATGAAGAAACCTATGATGGCCAGGATCTTGATGACGGACATTACGAATTCTGCTTCGCCGAAGAACTTGACGTCCATCATATTTAAGAAAGTTATGAAGACGAAAAATATGACCACCCATGCATCTGAATTAATTTCGGTATTCCAATATCTAATAGTAATAGCTGCTGCCACCAACTCTAGGGGTAATGTTACGAGCCAAAGAATTAGATAATTTAAATT
This sequence comes from Tetrapisispora nanseiensis, assembly GCA_030568035.1. Lineage (NCBI taxonomy): Eukaryota > Fungi > Ascomycota > Saccharomycetes > Saccharomycetales > Saccharomycetaceae > Tetrapisispora > Tetrapisispora nanseiensis. The sequence continues at coordinate 176,844 of JAJLTH010000001.1, read as the reverse complement.
TACTGTGAATGCAAAAGATGGGTCAATAAATCTTGTCATATAAACGTTGAACCCACCAACGATTGGGAATGCAGCAGCTAATTCACCCAAAGAGTTAATGACTGTAAATAATGCTGTGGAAATGATGACCCAACCAATAATCAACGAAGCTGGACCACCTGTATTTAATGCAGTACCAGAATTTACAAAAAGACCAGTACCGATGGACCCTCCAATAGCCAAAGTCAAGAGATGTCTAATATCTAAATCTTTATTCATATTTCCATCTATGGCCATAAAATTATCCATCTCTTTATCATCTGAAGAAACATTATCGACCAAATACGTTGAAGTTACATTCTCAGATTTCGCAACATGTTTCTCGTTGTCAATAACAGAATCATTTAAAGAAGAAGTAGCTTCAGATGGAGCTCCAGGAGCCACACTTTCCATTTTCTTCTCATTCTCGATAATTTTAAATCCATCAACCACATCCTCCCAATATGCTTTTGAAAACATTCCAAGGCCAACCATTAAAAGTTGTTATATATACTTTTATATTTTTTTAAAGGTAAAATAGATCAAATTCAAAAAAAAAAACAGCAGATGCTTGATAAAGTAATTAATTAAATGATTAACGTGAATAATGTAATGCTCTTCTCTTTTTATCTCTCTCTCCCAAATTTGAAAATATGCAAAGTGTGTGTATATGACTTATAGTTTTCTTTTACGTCATAGTTTCGCCAAGATAGGACAAGTAAAAGGGTAATCAACTAATAATGATAACAAAATTATTAACGCACATCACATTTTATATTGATTATGAAATATATCAAAAAAAAAAATGACAAAGGAGTACCATAATGTTTCAATTAAATATAAAGCAAATTAATATTAAATTTTGTATATCTCATCGATCATTAAAATTCTCCATACATTCTGTAATATTATTATCGTCTCATTTTTTCCTTTTATTTCTTGAAATTTTTTAAAAGAAAACAAAGCAGAAGCACTGAAAGTTCTTCCCATTTGTCAATTAATTTTATACAAAACAATTTTTCTTTTTTTTTGCAGATGTCGGTGAAACAAGTCCGTCACTTTGAAGAATATATGATTGTTTCTTGGATATTTGTGGTTCTTATTTCATAATGATAGTGATAAATTTAATGCAGTTTATAATTATATTTACATATATTTACATATTTTTACAATTTATGAATTTTAATTACTTTCTGTAACACAGATAAGAATGAGGTGGAGGAAATTAACACCATATATGTAAGAATTGTGCGAACTTGGATTTCTTTTGGAATTCTTGATCTTCTATTTCTTTCTCTTGTCTAAATAAATCCATGTCCAATTCTTTTCTTCCTAAATCAATGTCTATCTCTTCAATTGGTACAAACCATCTCCAATTTCTTTTATAAATTTTATGTGCAATGTAACCTACAATTAGAATTGGGAATGATAAATATCCTTCGAAAAAAGATTCTGCATCAGCACCAGAGCCACCGACTGGGAATAATGAAACCCAAAACGATGCAATTAGGACTAAAACTAACACAATGATACCATACCACGAACCTATTTCGCCACATTGTGAAATGTAAGCCAAATCGTTCAAACTTTTGTTTTGAAATTTAAGTGCCGATCTGAATCTAATATGTGATAGATTGATGCCAATCCAACAGAAAATAGTCGACAGGCCACAAATGGCAGATAACCATGTGAATACTTCTTCTTGTTTATTAGAGGCTGCAATAAATGATAATAACCCGACAAATAAAGTTGCAAAAATTGAATATAGTGGTCTTCCTTTCTTATCAACTTTGCTAAAGATTTTTGGCAAAGTGTTAGTTAGTGCCATTGAAACCATGACTCTGGAACACACATAAACACAACTGTTAGCTACTGATAGTAAAGAAATTAAAATAATTGCGTTCATCAATGATGGTAAGCCTTTGATACCGCCGTTTTCAATAGCGATAACCAATGGAGAAGATGCAGCATCAACAGAACTTGATCCATTTAAAAGTCTTGCATCATTGTAAGGGACTAAAATACCGATCAGGGTCAAAATACTAATGTATGAAAGGGTAATAATCCAAAAAGTACGCTTAGTAGCCGTTGGAATGGTCTTCCCAGGGTTCTTACTTTCTGCTGCTGAGACAGCCGTCATTTCAACACCTGAGTATGAAAAGGCTGCTGTGACAAACACAGAACATAGACCTTTGAATCTCGAGCCAGCAGAGTCACCATTAAATGCACCTGGATCCTTCCAGTTTTTACCACCTATATAACCACCAGTTGGCCCACCACCTACAGCCAGGACGATCCCTAGAATGAAGAAACCTATGATGGCCAGGATCTTGATGACGGACATTACGAATTCTGCTTCGCCGAAGAACTTGACGTCCATCATATTTAAGAAAGTTATGAAGACGAAAAATATGACCACCCATGCATCTGAATTAATTTCGGTATTCCAATATCTAATAGTAATAGCTGCCGCCACCAACTCTAAGGGTAAAGAAACTATCCATAAAATCAAATAATTTAAATTTACTGTGAATGCAAAAGATGGGTCAATAAATCTTGTCATATAAACATTGAACCCACCAACGATTGGAAAAGTTGCCGCTAACTCACCTAATGCGTTAATGACTGTGAATAATGCAGATGACATAATGACCCAGCCAATAATTAACGAAGCCGGACCACCAGTATTCAATACCGAACCAGAATTTACAAAAAGACCAGTACCAATCGAACCTCCTATGGCTAAAGTAAGTAAATGTCTCATATCCAAATCCTTATTCAACTTATCATTATATTCGAAGTCTGCATCCATCCTATGTAATAAATCTATATCATCTGTGGAGTTATCACTGATTTTATATTCTGTTTCTTTTGTCAATGGGTCTGTGTAAGAGTCTGATGAATTTCTTGAATTCGATTCACTTATGCTCCCATCTGAATTGTCATCGACAATTGTAAAGCTGTCTTTGACCTCTTGCCAATATACTTTAGTCAACGGATTTTTTGACATGATTCCTTTCTAATATATATATATATATATATCTATAGTCTATTAGTATTATGCTCTTAATCTTTTGGACAAATTAGTATACTAAGAATGAACAGCCATACGAATTTGTTTGCAGTAAAGAATCTTAAATCTAAACCACACAAATCTGCATTGCCTATATATATAAAGATATCGAAAATATTTATACACCTAAAACTTGACTCATAAAACTGTGGCCATGTTAATCGAATTACAAAAAAAAATAAAATTACACAAATCATCCTAAGCCAAATAAACTTCTTGAATCAAACAATTAAAGTTTACACAATTATTATTCAAAGATGTGAAGAATCAATAATAAAAAACGATATCAATTTCGAAAATTGCCAAGAATAACATGAATAAATGTTTATAATTCATATATATTCATTTTGTTAGTCCTCCTTACTCACTCGTATCATCAAAAGTAGAAGATAGCAATGATTATAAAAGTGTGATTTCTATTCTTTTATAACACCAAGAGTATTTACTTCAGGTGTTTATGAATCATATATATATAATATCTTGACAACGGTTATAGAGTAGTTTAATATTCTATTCTAATTCGAATATTTAGGTGACTATTAAATTAATAAGTTTGAATCAAAAAGAAATATATAAGTACTAAATAAAAATATTATCTAATCTTCATTTCGAATACGTCTGTGGACGGTAGTCCATATGTATAGGATGTGTGTAGTGATTGGTGTACGAGATGTGAAACTATCTCGTACACCATCGCAATAGCGGTCTTTTACAAAATATAAAAATTTCCAACAGCATTAAGAAACGTTAGTACGGTACACACACATTTTACACAAATGTGTGTACGTGCATATCTGTGTGTGTCCGTTTCCACACCCCGCCCCTGTGAGAAGACCGTACAAAACGGGACAGAGCAACAGCAAAAAAAAAAGAAATTCTCTGTCTCCACAGTATTATACGCAGTTGTCTGGGTTGTTTTTCTGTTATACATTATACATTATATATATATTGTACGTCCGTATCACGTGCTCTATAATGATTTCATTATTTTCTTGCACTGGCCATGACATGTGGGTGTGTGCTCAAAGAATGCCATAATTGTGGATCCATTCTCATAAAGCAGACGAAAGAGGAGCTTCATGTAAGCTGACCTATCTTAAATTTAATGATTGTATTAATCAAGGTGTGAGCGTCACGTCACATATTGTTAAAATTATGTTGATGCATTTTATTACACATTTCAAAATTTGTCTCTCTATCAATAAGGCATTGTCGTATTACGATGACTAGATGTTGGATTTCGGAGACTATGGTAGAAGATAGTTCTGCTTTGTTAGCAGTAGTGTTAGATTTGATGTTTAATTGAGTATTCATATTTGAGGTTATAGTATTACAGTATAATTCCTTGTCCCTCCATATGTGAACTTATATAGAATATACTTGTTTATAGAATCTATAAATTATTTATCTTGATGACTTGGTGAAAAAGATTGCTATTTATACTTTTGGAAAAATGTCTGTCATCTTGAAAACTATCATTTTCTGAATATGAAAACGATCATTTTCCGAATAAGAAATTCTTAACAAATAGCCTCCAGAATGTTCCTTGAAGAATGTTCCATTTTAATAGTAATTAATTGGATTTGTAACTTATCAAAATCTCGACATCTTCTAGATTCTAGAAAATTC